>JAUMHH010175163.1:0-15665 GCA_032359455.1 Chlamys rubida
ATATAGCAGAATAAATTATTAAATAATTTGCATCATTCTTTTTGTTTTGTTTCATCTGTGAATACTTTTTATACATTAAAACAGAAGACTCAGTTTTATACTTGTGTCATATTTTCTTGACAGCATTGTCAGTCCTTTAATTTTTTTTATTATACTTGGTCCAGTTATTCAAAAGGTGATTATAATAAGGGCAAATTCAATATTTTGTGTATCTTGAAAATACAACCATTGAATGAGTTAAACTTTATAGAAAGCAATTGAATATTATAATAGAGTAAAATTACGAGTTTTTACCTCGTACATGTATGTAGCCCAAATTATTAGATGTTGGAAAATGTTGTTAAATATTGACTCGGCCCACACCTTTTGAACAGCTGGTCCCTGATTGAATATGAAACAAGAGTTCTCTTTTCATATTAATTTGTCTTCTGCCGTGTAATTATAAGGATTGCAACAACCCCAAATGATGAGACAAAACAAAGAAAACCTATCTAAATGATATAGAAGAGAAGCAACTACAGAATCCAGGTTTTTCATTACTGTACATTTATTAATATTGAGGCAATCATATATCATAGCACAGCTACATCATGTATTTGTTGACTGCTACATGGTGATGGTGGAGGAACAATGAAAGTCATGAGACTTTAAACATTATACAATGAACATCTTTAATAGTTACCAAGGAAGTTGATTTGGAGCGAACTTCAAGCAGTGTTTTGATTGGATATAATATAGAAAGCCATTGATAACAGGATACTTTGATTATATGAGAGTCTCAAAGTAATTATCTCTTAAAAGCATTGATTAATTTTATCTTGCCAAAGATAACTGCAAAAAAATTCATCTGAATTTCTCCTATTTTTTTTTATAAATTTGAGACTGTTCAATATGACAATGTTCAGTTATAATTACTCTTTGTACACAATGCTTGGGCCCATATTGGTTAAAGCAGCACAAACGGTTATCAATTTATCACAACTTGATACAGGAGACTGGAAACTTTCATCTTTCAAACTCTGTACACAGCGCACTGGCATTGTTCCTTTTAATATGTTAAACCTGTTCTTCATCAGTCCTATAACTCGTTCAATGTGAATTCTCACAGAAGAAATTTTTCTAGATAACTCAACTTCAGAGGCAGCCAATTGTTTCTTTCCTTTAGTGAAAGCTGGAGTAATGAGTTCTGCACTGCATTTTGCAGCAAAATCCTCAGTTAAAGTGAACCCACGATCAGCTAAAATTTGATCACCAGGCATATGATATTTTGTATCAATGAAGTTTGAATCGCGCACAATTTGTACATCTGAAACACGACCTCCCCATGCTTTTGATAAAAAGTTGATTGCACCTAGTGGACTGCAAGAGATAAATACTTTCACTGTTGTATGTCTCTTATAACTACTGTAACACTGTGCTCTTGCCAATAAACTTCTAGGAGCCTCCATAAACATTTCAAAACAATCTATTATCGATGTTAAACGAGGGAATTTCTGCTTAAACACAGGAGGAATTTTTTTGAAAATTGTTTCCCTATCTTGCCATTTCACTAAAAACCCTATTTTGGCATGGAGCAAGTCAATCCACTTCCAGAAGTAATCCAGCATCGTTGTTTTTGGAATTCCTTTCACATGAGCAAGGAAATCAAATGATAAATTATGCCTTAGTTTGACAAGTGTTAAGAATAACTGTTCCTTTAATGGTATGTTGTTGTTGGTTGAGTTGGTAAAAGCACTCAGAAAAAGGAAAAGTTTCAAAAATGTTCCCCAACTTATCCCAATCATGTTTTTGCACACATCATCATTTCCCTCCACACTACCTGATGACAAGGAAGGAAGACGCACTTATAAGTTGCTCGAGAGATTTTACTTGTTCAAGGGCCTCATCCCGTTCATGCCTCAAGTTATTGATTTCTGTGTACAACATTTCCCTCTCAGATGGCTCCATTGATCTTTGCATCGGTGTTTCAGGTACAGTCTTGTGTGTAGACTCGTGATCACTCGAGCTCTCTGATGGTGACATTGTGGAGACCAATACCTCATTATCTTCTTCATCAGCATTGTTCATGGGTGTTGGATCAGTATGTTCTGACTAATTTAGTGGCCTTTCATTTTGTTTGTTGGTCTCAGGAACTGGGTTGTTCAATTTTAGTTTCTTCCTTACCTGTGATACACCTTAGTATGGAGAGAGAAAAAAACCAGTAAATGGCCTGTGTTGATATTAAATCGCAGTACTCTCTCTAAACACTCAAAATCACAAGCTATTGACTAATAAGTAGTGATAAGGTAACTGAACATTATTTTTTGAACTTGTGCTTACTCTTTAAACATTTATGAAAAGTTCCCTTATTTCTTGGTTAATGTGATCCAATCATTTTTTTCAATAATGTTCATCATTGACTTTAAGAAATCACATGTTAAATCATTGGCATATATCAATAATATTTCATTGATATGTAATATGAGAAACCTGAACCTGTGTTAGCTGTTCTCTTCATGACCCTCTGATAGCGGTCCATTTTTCCTGTAGACTTCGATGATGTTGACTTATAGCAACTGTTTTCATTGTGGGGGAAAACAGAAGGCACATAATCTGGGTGACGAGGATCATTTACCTTCTCACCTTAAACAATAAAAAGTATTTATGATGAAATAATACAACCAAACATGTGGTCAATAGACTTGATCAGTATTACAGGGGTTTCACTTTAAACACCAGATGTTATTGATATCCTGCTTGTGATTCTCAATAGGTAAAATATCAACGATGGCGAACATTTATAGACATACCAGGGCTCGAACCTAAACACTATATCGGTCTATTGCTCTCTGGCTGTCACGCACCACTGAACTACCTTGTCCATGCATTATACCACCGAGCCACTGGGACACCCGAAATATTGACTTTTGCAAGTAATTTATTAATTGACCTGTGAACAAATTCCTGGTCAGGTCTGACTGCAGCACAGTCACGGCTCACTTTTTTATCACTATTCACTATGGCTAAAATTCAAATCACAATTCACACAATTTTGACTCACCGTCCGCGAGTGTATAATATAACTACCGGTACTATGATACAGATCTGATGATCCATTAATGAAAATTATAAGAGAAAACCAATCGGTTACACAACTAAATCTAATTAAATCGATTATGCAATGACGACCGATTTTCAACACAGCTACCGTATGACTACAGGATGATCACATGATTTTGTTTTCACTTTGTGTACAATTTCTTTCCTCTTTGTACGCGACGAGTGTACAACTCGGGGATCACTGCGTTTTGTAGAAAATGTTGTAAAGCACTTTCCCAAAAAGCTTGGTTAAATGAGATCCTCTCAACTGATATCTTTCCAGTGCATGTCCATACAACAAAGTCACACCGGTTTTTGTTACTCAGAGCCATCTGTCCTTGCACTTGAAAATAATAATTGTATTTATGGAAAGCATAAAGTAATTTATGGCATCTCTTTTTGTATTGGTTTTATTAAAATTATAATTAGTCCGGAATTAGTTTGTGTCTAATCCGTAGCTTATAATAGACTCAGACACCCAGACCACGTGACGTCTGCCCACGGCACAGTCACGTGACATCTTTGTTTTGATAACAGAAAAGTTTTATTGTTGTGACGGGATTGATTTGAAGATATATCTTACTGCGAACCACTTGACGGCGTGCATTTTGCTGGGACGATCATCTATCTACAGCATCAAGGGTTTTTGAATCCAAATCAGTGGGTATCACGTATGCCTAATCACAGTGAGTACAATTCCCGTCACCTTTTCTTTGTGAGTTGAATCGGACAGATTTTCTGTGGTCCCGCCATTTTCAATCTCAAGCTGACGATGCTTGTTATGATACTCGGACACTCTTTTGTGAGGCGGATTCGGGATTTTTCAATGAATTGTTCTGATCCTAGGGTGACATCAAACTTTAATTTGTGTCCAAGCGAGGTTCAGGTCAATTTCCAGGGCTATGGTGGGGCCCAGATTCGACGAATTCGTGATAGGGCGCTTCCTCAGGTTCGCATGCATCATCCCGATATTGTGGTAGCTATGCTCAGCCAAGGGGGAGATAACTTTTTTCTAAGCAACTTACCCCAGTCTCAACGCGTCTTTTTTTAGGACCTTATTATAGCGTTGAATTACCATAAGAAAGCGTATAGTTACGAAACGTTGAACTGAATAGGATTAAAGATGAATATTCATAAGGCTATTAATATTCATGACCTGTTCCGGAAACGAAGTAGGTATTTAGAGAGCTTCGATTGAAATGTGAAAATATGCATATTTTAATTCCTGTCGATATTCCACGCCCAAGCACCCCTTATTCTGGCTTAAACTTGTTTAATGTTAACATCCATACCAGGAAGAATGTTGGAATCTTCCGCTTTTTACTAGAACTGCTCATTTTTGCAAAATGAAAATAAGGGTTAGTGAGATTGAGGTAAATACGGAATCAGTCAATATGGCGGACAGAATGTCAACTTTCGTTTTACAACGTATCATCGCACTGCGTAAACCGATGTTTATGGTATGTTTTTAATGCAAATATTAAGCCATAAAGAATATATGTAAGCATATCAACTCAGTATAATCATGGAATGTAAATGAGATTCCGTTTTATCATACGAATTGAGATGCATTATTTGGGTACTTATTGATTGTGAATTTTTTTAACAACAACAGATCTGAGATCATGTCTACACCCAAGCAGGTTATCCTTATTCACGACAGTGATACTGACAGTGACATTACCCTGCCCCCTTCACCCTCTGTAGTACCTCCTGTGCCTTTGGATACTGGTGTCAGTGCCAGTGCTGATAATCCATGTGTAAGTTACAAGGATTTCATATTTTTTGTGCATGTTCCCAACAAAATATGTGCTTGAAATTAATACATCTTGTTTACAAATTAGACGTGAAACTGAAAGATTCTGAAACAAAACTATATATAGTTACTCGTATATATAATCCAGGTTCAATTTCCTTTCCAACAGTCACCCTTGTTATTCAGTAACCCTGATGATAGTGATAGTGACACCATTTTGACTGGAAACACACCTCCAGGTGCCTACGCCTTAAGTCCTGGTCCATCAGCGTCAACTTCAACTTCAAGTACTGATTCTAGTTTAGACCTCAACTTTGGAACCCCATCTCCAAAAAGGCCTTTGGTTTTCAGGCCTAAACGGGTATGTCTCTAAATTAATTTGTTACTCATCTCATCAATATCCATATATCATATATGAAACCAAGATTATTTGACTTTATCAAATAATCACCACTACAGGGAGCACACTGGGTTATATTATAATACCAAAATGTGAATATATTGTCACATTTCATTGATCACCATAACCACTTATAGAGTGGAGGCCCTCCACCCTATCCTGAATGTGCACCACCCTATCCTGGATGAGCACTACTCTATCTTTGAGCAAAATCTCACCAAAATATAAACAAAACTTACTCAGAAACTCAAAACAATCCTAAATGCATAACATTTTGACATAATTAAGTGAAAATGCACCAGTTTAAATGTATAATTGAAAGATGTTTAAGAGACAGACATAAACTTGGACCTCTCAAAGAAGTCTCTTATTTTTACCGAGCATGTTCCTCCACTCTTAAATTTTAGATTGTGGTGATCACTGCATTTTAAATTTTGTGTCACATATTGAGACATTTCCTATGCACAGTGTGAGCCCTGCATTAGTATTTATAATTTATTATACAGTCATGAATATTAAAATTCAAATAACTCTTTAAATTGTAATAAAATCAAGGATGCCATTATTTTTTTTAACAAAACCATCAACATTGATCAAGGCTGTCAAAGTATCAGGAAGATTTCCGTCCATTTGTATAGAAATGTATATAATTTTCAAAATTAGGTAGCTCTTTATGATTATGGAAAATAATTATGCCTGCTGTGGCCTTGTAATGACATCGATATCCTTGAGAGTTATTTGAGGTTTAAAATAAATTTTTATTTTTTTCTGAAAGCCAACAGTTTCTGCGCTTCAAATTGAAAACAGGGCACTCAAAGATCGAGTAAATCAACTTGAAGTTGAGAACAAAAAACTAAAATCCCAACTAAAGTGGGAACAATCCATGAAACAGGAAATGGTTGAACTAAGGTCCGACGTTGAACGCCTGAAGCAGGCACTTCAAAACAAATAGTTTATTTCATCTGTGTCATCTGATATCCTACAATGTATTTATATGAACATACTTCCGTGTGTCATCTGATATTCCTTTATATGAACATGCCTCCGTGTATCATTTGATATTACTTTATATGAACATACCTCCGTGTGTCATTTGATATTACTTTATATGAACATACTTCCGTGTGTCATCTGATATTCTGTATAATTAGCATACTTTGTTCGTCATCTGATAATCTGAACAGTATGGCTTTCCGTGGACCAAAGATCATGTTGGAATTTGGAATTTCCACAGATAATCTTGAAAAGGAGGAATTACCATCTATCCCGGAAAATTCGCTAACAAAAGGGTTGGTTTTTGAACTTTTTCAATATGCGAAATCATACCACAGAATGCCGGTAAACAAAGTTGCTTTATGGCTTTCCTTGTTACATGGTATAGACTTGTCTACTATTGCTATAACATCCTTAAGTTCTAAACTATATAAACTTGTACAAGATAAAAAAGGAAAAGGTGGAGATTCACTTTCAGCCTTTAATAAGCAGCAGTTCATTATTCCAATAAGTACTGCTCCAGTGCCAAAACAAAGTGAATTTGTGAAAGTGAGTGAAGCTGCTAAGAAGTCTGTTATACAGGAAATGAATGTTGAACTTTCAACTTCTACTAAAGCCCTGAGTGAGAAAACTAAAAAGGTTGAAGTCCTACAAAAGGAAAAGGTCAGTTTGAAAAGAAAGTTGCAAAGAGCTACAGAGAAACTCGATACACAAAAACTACAGAAGAAAGAACAAGAATCTTTAAGTAAATCTTTAGAGGCATCTGAAAGAGCTAGGGAAGAAGCTACTTCTAAAAGTCTACACCTAAGAAAGTATTCGCTTACACTTCAAAATGAAGTCACAGATCTAAGAAAGAAATTAAAGTCTACAAATTCTGAAATGGATGTTTTTGAGCATGTTAATGATGAACTTTTGGAATATTTGAAAGAGAGCTCTGAATTATTGAAGGAGGAGAATCAGCGAGCAGATGATGTAATGAAAGACAATGAAGATCTGAAGACAAATGTTGATTATCTGACGTCACTTCTTAATGACAATGCTGAACTGTCCACATGGGATAGTGATACATGTTCTTACACGCCACAGCTAACAAAATGTGTGATGAATCTGTTGAACTTTAGAGTTTCGTCTAATAATGTTTCAAATGTAATACGAGAAGTCTCTACTCTGTGTGGCTGCACTATTTCTAACTTGCCGTCCCGACAAACAGTGGATAGAATTAGTGACCGAAAAATGGCACTGGCACAAAAACAGTTGGAGACCATCGCAGAAAGACCGAATTTAACTCTCTATTCCGACGAAACGTCTAAATATGGTAAAAGTTTTGAAGTATTTGCAGTAACAGATGAAGAGAAAAACAGTTATGTTTTAGGTTTGCGTGAAATGTATTGCAAAGCGTCAGAAACTGTTCTTGATACTTTGAAGGATGTACTGCATGACATCAGCACACTTTGTGAGACTGACAGCGGAACAGATGTGGGTTTAAAAATTTTGTCTTGCATAAAAAATACCATGTCAGACCGTGCTGCATCCGAAAAGAAATTCCAGCAACTCCTAGAATCGTACAGAAAGGAGATATTGCCAAAATTTATATCAGGATGGGATTCTATGAATGAGGATGAACAAAGTGCATGTTCAAAGATGAATAATTTCTTTTGTGGACTTCATCTACTGGTTAATTTTGCAGACGTATGTGCTGAAGCTTTAAAAAAGTTTGAAGTATCATATCTCCAACGTCCAAGTGGCGCTGAATTATTGGAGGAAAGCGAGGAAGGAGAAGTGAAGATTACTGAGAGCGGAACAATACGATTATTGCGAACTTGTAGCAAGGCTTTTGCAAAAGGAGTTGATGAAAAGAGTGGAGTCCATGGGTCCTTCAAGACGTACATAACAGATAAAGGAGACCGTGTCAAATTTGTACGTTACAAACACAACCGCTTTAATGTCTTCTTTCTATTGGGACATATTACTTACCACCACCGCCATAATATCCTGCAGTTTTTACAATCGGTACATGGCAGCACCAATAGACTGTTATCTTCAGTGGAGGCAGACATTCAAGAACCAGTCTACATTGCGGCTTGTAGGGCATTAGGCATTATATCTAAATCTGTAACAGGACCGCTGTGGAGAGCAATTGAGGATGGCTCTCACATATTATGTTTAAATGAAATCCTGTCAAAGCTCCAAGACTTCCTCGTGAATGCACAGGATGACAGTAAAGACGTCATTTCTGGGGAATTGAGACCGTTTGATAAGGAGGACACTGAAGATGATGCCATCATGAAAGAGTTGTTTGCAAGTGATGACACTGACGGACTCACAATTCAGATTTTGCAGTTCCTGTTTGCAGCAATGCTTACATTATTAAAAAGACAAGCAGCTGACCATTTACCTGGTGGGAAATTCTCTGTAACAAGCGAAGAAGCCATTCAGCAAACTAAAAGTGCACTGAAACACAACAAACTTCCAGAATTTTTTTTCGGTCAGTTAGACTACTTAATGAAATTCAGGCCAAATGCTACAACTCTTTGCAATGAGTCCTACATCCTGTTTTCACACAACAAGACATCTGAGTGGTTGGAAAGTTTGAGTGAGGAAGAAAGAAATAAGCTGATAGAGGAAAGCAGAGCGGAGGGAGCAGAAATAAGGGAACGCTTTAAGACACGCCTGAAAGCTATAGAAAATAAAAGGATAGAGAATTTAAGGAAGAAGGAAGAAGAGTTAAAGCAGAAAAAGATTAGGGTTTTGCAGAAGAAGGAGGGCATGACAAATGACATTTTGTACTATGGTTTGTGGCAGTCCACAGATATTGTAAAGGAACATCTAGCAGAGTTGACAACCAAGCGGGAGAAACTACGTGCTTTGAAAGTACAATTTAATTTTCGTAAAACAGTTCTTGGACAAGTTGCAAGTGATAAGACTCTATACTTGTTTTCCTCTGGATCAAAACAAAGAACTGTAGCAGAACTAACAGCAAACTTATGTGTGTTAATAGAGGAGTCCAAATCAACAGCAGTCTCTGAAAGAAAAGAAAAGAATAAGCCACTTTTGGTTGGGAAATTGATAAGACACCGTTTCAGTGATGGGGAAGAGTATGACGGCCAAGTTCTTACAGTGGTTCCTGGTTTCCCGGAATGGTACAACGTAAAGTACAAGGATGACTCTGCCATTTATGTATATAAACTTCAGAATGACTATGCTGCAGGGGATCTGGAGATATTACCAGGATCTTCTGAAGGTTTTAGACTTTTCCATTCAGCAACCAAGGTTATTTTGTTGGTGGTGATGGGGAATACATAGATTTGCATGGTGTTTCTATAAATGATGATTTGCATGCCAAACTGACATTGCCCTAATGATGATTAATGAAAATAATTAAAATATTGTGATTGTTATTTATGGCATTGTTTTTGTTACCAATGATTAAATGTACATAAATCAATGATTAATATATTGTAGTTGAAATAGTTGTTTTATTTTGTTTTTGTTTTTTGTTTCAAATGATTTTTCTATAAATGATGATTTGCATGCCTTACTGCTTTGGCATTGGCCAAATGATGATTAATAAAAAATGATTGAAAAATTGTGATTGTTATTGACTTACAATGATTAGTGTAGAGAGTTGAGTTTGTTAGTTTATTTTTTGTTTATTTTGCAGAATTGTAGTGGTATAGCCTATAGGGGCCTTTTACTTATTATTTGAAACTTTGCATGCTTTTATATCACATTTTGGAATAAACACCTTTGATGAGCATATAAGTAAATGATTTCTGATGAAACATAATGCAGTGAAAAAATAGTAAGGATCCACATGATGATAAAAAAAATATAATTACAATATGAAACTCTATATTACACAGATGAAATTATGTTCTGATTTCCCGCTCTACAATCACCATCTACATTCAAATGAAGATAATACAAAGAACATACAATACTGAAAATATAAGTTATTCACACACTTTATTGATATTTACAGATACACACACAAGCTCTTAAATCTTCCAACAAGGAGTAGCTGTTAGCGCCAGAAATTTCATGATTTTATGGTAAGTTTATTTTTTAATATATTGTATTGTACATTTAAAAATTATTCTTTCTTCATTACAGCTGTTAAAGTATAAAATACTTTATAAAATTTGGTTTAACACACCAAAAAACATATAAGAAGCCCTATGACATGTTGTAAGCAATATTATGTATCAGGATAAACAAACTCGCAAAGGGAGATAATTTGCCAATGACACCCTTTCCGCATTACCCTAGCTTTATTTGGATTTTTGTTCATCCCAGGGTTACTGATATATGGTACAATACATACTTTTACAAATTTTAATTTAAAAAATATAGCCATAATCATGTTTTAACAAAAAAAAATTCAACTCTGACGTGTTTTTTTAAAAATGCATGACAAATACTTGAAAAAAATGTAAATTTTCTCACTAGAAAAAAATTCATTAAAAAAAAACTAATCAAGATAAATTGAATCTGTTTGCTGTTTTGTCAATTCCAAAGCATACTTTATTTAATAAAACAAAGAAATCATGCATTTAAGAAAGGGAAAAAAATGGCTGAGCATAGCTAATTGTGGTACTACAGACAGCTTCCAATGATTTGTGTGTGCATGATCGCTCTGTTAATGATATTTTTCGGGAGCTCGTCGATCTTATCATCACATTATTTTATTCTGCATCAGTGAAACGTGTCATTGTTATGCAAGTTTTGCACAGACTCCCCCCTTCACGTTTTGTTCGATACGAGGTAGACACGGTGTGGTTTAACAGGAGAGTGGATGAACTTAATCACCGTTTGGACAGTTATGTTAAAGGAGTTGATGGTGCTTGTTTCTTTCGGAGGTCTGGGTTTTGGTCCCGGGATGCTCAGCAGAGGGTGTACGGATCAGATGGGGTCCATTTGAACCAGGAAGGCAATAAAAAATACTACAATAACATTCGAGCAGCTATTGTATCAACATTAAAACATCTATCTGACGGTGGGTAACTTATCTAATGATTAGAAGAAATGATCTGTTGACAACCCCTTTATGATTCTGGTGATATGCTGGAGATAAATTATGCATAAATTATTTTGGTCTATTGGTGAAGGCAAGCTACCTGTATGGTAATTTTTTTACAGGTGACAGTATACTCAGTTACAGTTGTGGTATACCGCTTTCTATGGTTGGGGTTTGACTAAAGGTGTAATTTCTATATGGTAGTGGCTTTCTTTTAATTTGCTTATAATTTTATGTGAGGACCAGTGCCCCTATAGCTATCCGGTTGGGGTTTGAATGGTCTCCCCTATATAGTGTGTTTGGTTGTTTACATTTCTATGGGAACACATATGGTTTATTATTAACAGGGGCTACTCTGGGATCCTATAGATGGTTGTGGTTTCATTTACATTTTAAAGTGCATGTAAATATATGTTGTACCCCTATTAGTAGGTGTTTGTGTGTTTATACTCCTATAAACACACTATGCTATCCCTATACTATATGGTTGGTTTTTGTTGTGTTTACACTAGCTATAGAAGTGCACACAAAGTACCCTTATATGGTTTGGGTTTTGTGTGTTTACATGTGTTACCCCTATATGGTTGAGGTTTTCATACATTTGGGTGCAAATATGTTAATACCCCTATATGGTTGGGAGTTTTGTTTACATTAAGACGCACACACAAAGTACCTTTATATGGTTGGGTTTTTGTGTGTTTACAGGTGCTATACCCCTATATGGTTGGGGTTGTTCATTGTGTGCAAATATATGAGTACCCCTATATGGTTGGGGTTTTGTTTACATAAGACGTGCACACACATCTACAGTACCCCTATATGGTTGGGGTTTTCATTTACATTTGTGTGCAAATATGTTAATACCCCTATATGGTTGGGGTTTGGGTGTTTACAGGTGCTACCACTATATGTTGGGGTTTTTCATTTACATTTATGTGCAAATAGGTTAGTACCCCTATATGGTTGGGGTTTATGTGTTTACAGCTTGTACATGCACGTGTACTTATGAATATGTTACCCTATATGGTTGGGTTTTCATTTACATTTGTGTGCAAATATGTTAATACCCCTATATGGTTGGGGTTTGTCTGTTTACAGGTGTAACCCCTATATGGTTGGGGTTTTCTTTTACAATTTGTTCACGAATATATAGTACCCCTATATGGTTGGGGTTTTCATTTACATGAATGCAAATAGGTTGCGACCCTATACGTTTGGGGTTTGTTTATACATGTTAAACCGGTATGTGAGCTAATTATAACCAAAAACTGTTGGAGTTGGTTTATATGCATGTTACAGCATGTAACCCCTATATAATTATGCAATGCTTATAGGGCACAGCCTGGTATGTAAATAGTTGCACACAGTATGCATTATGCCACTACCTTTGTATTTATATATATATCCTTTGATCTGTTCCTGGTACCTTTCATTGTAGATTTCTGTTACAAGTAAGGGTGATCAATTATTATACACTATATAGCTACAGCGAATATATGTATACTGCCTCCCATATGTGGCATATGTTGGTTTACTTTGGTACTGGGTACATTACAGAAGATGAGAATATGGGGAGTTAACATGGCGCCCCTTCATGATACCCTTACAATTTCATACTCAAAAATCCCAAATATATGTGATCAACTAAATTTAACACAGATATTTCTTTGTAATTATATAGATGGGCTAGGTGGCGCCTAAAAGACTACGCAAAAAAACAACAACTCAACAACAAGTGCCTGATGCATGCAATGCATCTATAGAAGAGGCAATGCCACAAGCTTCAGGATCAAGTGACACAGCGGTTACACAGAGGCATCAGGCTCATGACCACTTGGTGGCTTCAATCACTGCTCAGGTGCTACAGCAGCTGGAGTCAAGACCAGCACAGGTGCCGGAGGGTGCCAGGCCGTCGCGTGCACCCAGGCAAAGGGGACGGTCGACATCACGTCGACCACAAGCAAAGAGGAGATGCCACAGATCTCCATCTATTGATAGGAGCATGAGCACAAGCTCAAGAGGTAGCAGTTCCTCTTCATCCTCTGGGGATGACTTTGAGGATATTAGTACAGCAAGCAGCTGTAGTGATGATATTAGGGAAGACACCCGCCCTTTTGGTATGCCATTTTCGAGCCCAATATCAAGTCAAATTGACATACAAATTAAAAACAAAATTTAGCAGCATAAATATGTACATTTTTCGAAATTACTGCCAATGATTCAATTTCATGAGGAAGAAACAGTCTGTATCCATAATACTGGGCGATCCCAATTTCAAGTATTGCCAGCAACAAAAAAGCAGTCCATCAAAACGATCGACCAATGGACATCAGACTAAGATTTGTTGCCATCTATGCTGAAAAATTTCCAGCTAAAATTCCGGGCGTAATTAAACACGGGGAAGTTGTCCGTGATTTGGCATCCAGAAGGACGGGGCAAGCATGGTTACTGTATGATCAACAAGTCAGACGATATATGGCGGGTTTGTCTCCTTCTTGGGGACAGCTACATTATGAGTATTGGGTAATGGCTAACACAGCCCTTTCGATATAGGCAACCTGGACAATGGGGGTCCAGAGGGAAGGGACGTTTCCCTAATAAAGGTAATAGAGTGCCCACAGTTTTCTGCTATACCTTGCACAGAAATGGTAGATGTTCTATGCAGTCATGCCCCTACAAACATACCTGTTACCAGTGTGGTAAACCACACTCAGTTGTATCTTGTGCAGGAAATGAAGGGACTGGACAACAGGGTTCCAAACCAGGATACCATCCCAGTCATCCAGCTCAAACAAAACACAAACAATAGTATTGTTACACCAGTCAAGCCGACCGTTCTTCAAAACGTTTTACATGGATATAAAGATTCCTTAACTAGATTCCTAGTAAATGGGTTCTCAAACGGTTTTCAGCTTAATTATCAAGGCCCGCGTAGGTTTAGGTTATGTCGCAATTTAGTGTCAGCAAAGCAAAACGAACATTTAGTGGCAGATAAACTACACAAAGAAATTTCTCATGGTCGTATAATGGGTCCATTCCGAGAGACACCATTTCAAATGTTACAATGTTCTCCTATTGGTTTAGTACCACAAAAGAGCCAAACGAGTTTCGTATGATACAACATCTGTCATTTCCACACGGCGATGCTATTAATGACTTTATTCCAGATGAGGCATGTTCTGTTTCCTACAATACCGTCGACGATGCTGTAAGCTTGATAAAGTCCCTAGGCACGGGTTGCCTTCTTGCAAAGACGGACATAGCTTCTGCATTCAGAATAATTCCAGTTAATCCATCTGATTATGAATTACTAGGCATATTTTTCAGGGAGGCATTCTATTACGACAAATGTTTACCAATGGGGTGTTCCATTTCCTGCTCAATTTTTGAAACATTTAGTACAGCCTTACAGTGGATCGCTTGTAGTAAGTTTGGTGTTCCTCACATGCTTCATGTATTAGATGATTTCTTATTTTTAGGCCCCCCTAATTCAATGATTTGTCAATCAAGCTTAACCCAGTTTATATCCATGTGTGAGGTGTTAGGAGTCCCAATTAAAGAGGAGAAAACAGAAGGCCCTCTGTCAGTGTTGACATTCCTAGGTATTGAATTGGATACAGTTCAAATGGCAGCAAGGTTACCACAGGAGAAAGTCCAAAAGATACAGGATGCACTTAATTCTACAAAGAAACGAAAAAGGGTAACCCTAAGGGAATTACAATCTTTGATAGGCCTACTGAATTTTGCATGTTGTGTGGTGGTTCCAGGGCGAGCATTTTTGCGTAGGTTAATTCAACTTACCAAGGGGATCTCAAAACCCCACCATCATATTCGATTGAATAAACAGGCCCGCTTGGATCGGCAGGCATGGTGTTGGTGTTTATTTATTGACAATTTCAATGGGAAGTCAATCGTTTTGGAAGAATTGTGGCAAGATTCAGCAAAATTACATCTTTTTACTGATGCGTCTGGGGCCCTGGGGTTTGGTGGTGTTTTTGGAAGAAAGTGTTTTTTCGGTACATGGACAGAGTGTGCCATGACAGACAATAACATCACATTTAAGGAGCTTTTTCCTATAGTTATTGCTATAGAAATGTGGGGTGATATTATTGCCAACAAGTCTATTCTTTTTCACTCTGACAACCAGGCTGTGGTTGACATCATCAACCAGACATCTTCAAAAGACTCTAAAATAATGTTTCTTGTTAGAAGATTGGTCTTAGCATGCCTGCAAAATAACATTTTATTTAAGTCAGATCATATTCCGTGAAAACAAAATATTTTACCTGATTTACTTTCCCGCCTACAGGTAAAACGCTTTCTGACGTTGGCGCCATCCATGGAGCGATATCCAACGAGGATTCCTCAGCATTTGCTTCGTCACTAACGGCAACAGCTGTGAAGTTGATAGATGCTTCTGT
>JAUMHH010175174.1:0-15665 GCA_032359455.1 Chlamys rubida
GCCACTAGATAACAGTACCAACTAAAAATGTTTGCATGATTCAATAAAAGCAAGTGTGTAGTAATATTAACAGTACTCACATGTACCGTTGGATGACCTCTGACCCCCCAACACACACACACAATCAAACCAAAACAAAACAACAAGATTGTTTATCAACCATTAAAATACATGTAAATATATTTTAATATTTTTTTTTTATATTATCAACAAGAAATCACCCTGAAATTTAAGTCCGCGTATTCAGCGTCTAAAATACGTCGTGTGCTAACTCCAGCCACAGACATTTGTAACGAACCCCTGTGCTCCAGCCTATGTCTGACAGCGACGTCGCGGACGGGTCCCTATAATATGGAATGAATGTGGTTTTGAATCAAGGCACATCATGTTTATGGCGGGCCACTGAAGCGTGTCTTGTCTGTTATAAGATCCTCTTACTCACATTATAATAATTTTTCTAAATTTGGTTATTCGATGTTTATATAGTACTGCATATCATTTTAGTAGTATCATTTAAGAGATGATCTGATTACGACAATTCTAAAACTATCCAATTAATTTTCAGTTCCAAAACTCATGGACTTGTTTTCCGTCTCTGTATGTGGCATCAAGTTATTGTCTTCGTTTTAGATCCAGAATGCATTAAGGTAAATCTTATTAGATTAATTTTATATACAACACAAATTCAACGTATCACTGCCTAAAAATACATATGAAACAGATAAGATGCTCATTTTCAGTTATGTAACCATTATACAACATTCTAAATGGATCCCCTACAAAATTTAAAAATTATGACAAATTATTTCCGAATAGTTGTTATTCTAATTTATTGCTTAGACCAACTGCCCAATAATCATCCAGAAAGCTGATGCATCAACATTGCCTTACGCGGGGCATGTACTTGTCAATCTCAACAACATGTTTGTCTTCTTTGCGTTGGAATTCAATTTGAATGTAGCTCAGTGTGAAAAAACAATCGTTGACCTGACCTAGATTAAGTTGTTGTCTGTTAGGTAGATACAAAGCTGCAGTTTGGTGAAATCATGCATACTACATAATCTTATCCGTGAAGTATAATGTATTGAATTTTTAGCTTCCGCAGCTTCTATACGAAAATGGTAACCAGATTAGGAGGCAAAGTACATCTCCAAACTGGTCGTGCACTATTACTGCAACCTTGACAACTATTTCGCCATAGAAACCACACACCTTTACACTGTTATACAAAAGATACATTTAAGAGAGGGCGGAATAGCTAAGCCCTGACTTGTATGATATAATGGGGACTAGTTTAACAATGAAATTTAGATTAATGATAATTATAACGTTCTTTGATAAAGTTTCCCTTTTTTCAAAAAGTATTTTGTATTGTTTGATGAAACATCATGTTTCTCGTGTTGTAACAAGAAACTGGTCTTGTTTTAGGATGTTCTGGTTACTGGAAATCATCCAAAATCGAAACGGATCTATTCAAGATTGACCAACGTATTTGGTGCAAGGTAAACAATATGTATGTGTGTATGTCTCAGCGTTATTTTTTGGTTTTATGTAAAAAATCACATGCAGTACATGTAGTTCAAAATTGTTGAAATATACGTGGTGAATTCGTGGATTCATGATGTCAATATAGTAACTATGCTGTTGTAATAATGCCGAAGAACTTCGTTTTGATATCAACTGTACATTACTTATGCACACCTCGATTTCACTGTTTCAGATTTTTGGGCGAAGGAATTGAAACGGAGCGCAATAATAAGATCTGGATTTTGCATCGAATGCATTTTGAGCAATGGTTCAAACCAAGGTAAGATATTTAATCAACGCTAAGACAATTCGCAACAATGATGGTATGATGTATACAGAGAGATAGAAATGAAAGCATTTGGTTATTAACTGATAGAATAGCAGGCGCATGATTAAGCATTGAACCAAATTGAGTTACAATCTACTGCGGAAAGAAAACGGAAAGTGTTTCCTGGTATTATCTACTATAGATACATTCTGATTAGCATTTCGACTTCTTCGTATCTTAAATATAAATAAACAAAACAGCGATAAGTACGGATTCCGTTAACTGACATGTTTCCCACTTATTTAATTTCGTTTGATCGAAATAGTATTTATTACAACGTAACATTATTTCGATGAAACGAAATAATAATTCGTTACCACGAAATAACATTTCGATAAAGCGAAATTATAATTTGTTCAAACGAAATATTAATTCGATTAAACGAAATAAAAATTATATTTACTTAAATGTTACCTTTTGGTATCACCCAGCTTGAACTACACTACCAGGTTTTCAATTTATACCATTTTGCGAAGGTCAAAATTGTTTATCGATTCATTGCCACTCAATGGTAGACTTCGACTTCGTGTGGCTGAATTATTTGAATTGAATATGTTGGCTTTCGTTGTTTTCTTCAAATTAAAAACAGATCACAGTTACAGTTAGCATTTTGCGAAGAAAGCTTCATTGAAGAACATAAATGTTAAACATATCAAGATTTGTTTGCATTTAGTAGGTATGGATAGACATACGATTGAAGAAATTACTGACAGCGAAAGGCATACAAACACGAATGATTACAACCATATTTGAGACGCCGTGCTATGGTTTTCTTTATATCGAATTTCATTACTTTCTACCTAAAATGTGATCAAGTGATGTTTTACTTGTATAAATTATCATAATATGAATAATATACAGTCTAAAGTCATCTTTTACATAGAAAAAGACGATTATTTATTTTTTTAACCACTTTCAGCTACATTGGAAATTTTGCATCTGAATTCAACGGGTTTGCCGATCGCTACGCAGAGTACCTGGAAAGCAAAGCGGACGGCAAGACAGAGATACACATGTTGGATACGTTTAACAAACTGATGTTGCATCTGTTGTATAAGGTTGGTTTGGGAGTAGTGTATGTTATAATTTGATGTAAAATAGTTGTCTGATACATGTAGTAGGTTACGTAATCATCTTTGTGAATAAATGAGATTTGTTTAAGATTCGACGTGACCATCGATTATGTAAAGTTTGTTTTTAAGTAAAGATATACAACTAAAATTGTTATAAACCGTTTGTGTGGGATGACAGGTAAATGGTAAATTACCACTTGTTGTACAAGGCATGTGTTGGATAAATAAGAAATAATAAGCATATGTGCGTGTTGGTGCTTGGTTGGCCTAGTGGATAGCTATAGTGTAGTGGATCATGTGGGTTTTTTCTCCGAGTACTCCTGTTTCCTCATACATTAGGACAATCTGCGCGCTCCCATCTGGACCAACAAGAGTGATTACATAAGTTGGAATAACTTATCATATGATAATATATAACAAGTCGACCTGAATTTATTTATTTTCCAAATAGTATCTTATATGTGGAAACGTTTTGGAAAAATAATTCAGGAATGTGCATGCATGTATTAATGTCCAACACAACATAATTAATAACCAACGAAGAGTATCATTACATCGCGAACATAGCAGAATTTGTTGCACAAGACTAGTCTGGAAGGAGGATATATTCTTTTCTTGTATATGTTAAAGTAATTATTTAACCAAAACGTTGTCCAATGTGGTCGGTGCTCACTATTGATTTGTTGTTTAAAGGTGAACGTAACACACACACATATGAAAAAATGCAACAACATACATTCGTGGGTTAATGAAATGTTAATATTTTATCTCAAAAGCAGAATACTTTACTTATGTAATACAACTATTTGAAAAGATAAAACATGGACATAACAAATTTACCTCATGATAAGTTTTTATTTACTATTGAATAAAATTTTGCGTTAAAGGGGCGTAATCATGAATTTATGCCAATTTCAAAACCTAGGTTCGGTGTAGGAGACGAATTCTGTTTGTTAGTTAAATTATTCTGCCTTCTATGAAAAAGAATGTTTACTTATCTGGCATATCGGTCAAAATTGTCACATAAGTATATTTTAAACGAGAAAGAATTGATGAAGCTAATGATTAATCTTCGCCAATACGAATAAGATTGTAAGAAGTCAGCAATACAAGAGTCATGTCAATTACAGGTTTTATTTCACAATTCAAAAAATATACATATATCAATTTATGTGAGTATGGCTCCTTTTCCAGGTAGCATTCAGTGTAGACATGGGACCACTAACTGATGAGGATCATCCCTTTGTCACGACAATGAGGACAGCTGTAATAGGATTTGCGAATATTTTGTCAAGCCCTTTGGTAGCTGTACGTATAAGGCTTATAAAACATAAAACGCACATGCAATGCTTAGTCTTCCTGGAAAGCTTTTTTTATGAATGGTTGATTTCGTTTCGAGTCATGTATCGAATCCTATTTTTATCTTATCGCTTCGGCTTTGAGTTCCCGAATGTGTGTTAATACTTAAACATGTTTATTTGAAACAATAATATTTTGTTATTGCATATTATTCCCGGCACCTTTTTCGTTTGTAACGCATACTGGTTGTGTTTAAACACTACTATATCCTGTATTTTCAAAATAACATTTCTTATTTCTCATAAGTGTAATTAACATCTCAAACCACACACGTGGTTGAAATGGCTCTGTTTTGTTAATACATTATTCGAATGTATACCAATGCTGCATAATTTGACTGATATACTTTCCTCAGCAAAAAAATGTCATCTTTGTCAGTTGTAGACAAGAGTTAACAGTAGTACGGTATCCATTATGGGAATGATCTGACTTTAAATAAAATGGATATAAAGGCAGAAAATGACATTTAGTACATGCAGCTCTGCGTGCATATGATACTATTCTGCTATTTAACATGATATATGTTATGGGTTTTTTTATTCAGATAAATCCGTTCAAATGGAGATTTCGCCGGGATGTTCGAGAAGCTATAAAATATATCAGGCAAAGCGCCAGACAAATGATGACAGACAGAAATGTAGCAAAACGAAACGGCGACTATGTTCCCCACGATCTCTTGGAGTACATAATGGAACTAAAAGGTACTTCTCCAGTAAATTATGCAATTTCATACACATCTGTTTTATTGTATTAGATGCACAAAACGATTGGGCCCAATCATTGTCTATCAAAGCCCTTTCCAGTGTATCATATATTGCTTTGTCTATTGACTTTATCTATTAGCATCGATTACTGTCCTTATCTCGAAATCGCAAAGACCAATATTTTTTTTTAATTTTACATGGTGATACACTTTGATATTTAGATGTGCAATAAGATTTAAAAGTTTCTAAATTTAAGATCAAGGTAACTGTTAATAGAAAAAATATCATAGAGTCATCCTAACGGTGAGGCAAGTGGCAGGGCCCTTGCTGACCTGACAGTGTTTTAGTTTATTATGATTAATAACAATGAAATGATCATCTAGTTTATTGTAATAAGGAACAAATAGATGACCACAGTCTTTCTTTAAAAAATGAAATATAATAAATATACTTATTTCACCAACGTCAACTATTCTTAACGTCTCACAATCAGTTGTTTCTTTCCCGAAAAGTTTGCTTAACCGTAATTGTTGAAAATATGTCCCGGTATATGATTAAGTAATAATATAACAACACAATTAAAATGTTTCCGAGTGAACGTTTAAGCCAGAGCAGACTTTATGCATAGGACAATAATAAAACATTTGAAAAGAACAGAAATTAGTATATATATTAATTTATTTTTACAGAAAAACATCCATCAAAAATGACGGACGAAATATTGTTGGACAATTTCATGACATTTATTTTGGCAGGTAAGTATATACAACGCTTAATCAAGTTGACCACGCCTCAGTCAGCTGTGAGAGCTGAATGTCACACACACACACACATGCTATGCCAAAAATAAATTATACTGCATTATACAGGTGTTTCGTCCTTCGAGACAGATATATAAATGTAGAATCACTCGATGTTGAAACGGGAAGTTGAAAAAAAACACGTATAATCGCTTACAACTTAAAACTATTTATATACGTTATTTTGGGATTGAATGAGAAATAACTTTCTTTTCGTTTATTTTATTTCCCCCTATGCCTACTGTTTTTCGTTGGGCCTAAGAGCCTTTCCATCCATAAAGAGCATTTTTGTTTCATAATATTACATAACCAATGTCTCTCTGTAATTAAAAGAGATTTAGTGTGTGCTAAACAGACTTGTAATTTCACCAAAACATTACACACATCTTACTGTACAACTATTTTATCTATTCAAATTGTAGGATTCCTCCCTTCATACCTTACAATCTTTATTTCAAAGTTTGGATATCAAACGATGAAACGTTTTACTTTTAGGATAAGTGTTTTTTATTAGCCCACCAGCATCAGTTGATGGGCAATTGAAATCGCCCTTCGACCGCGGACGTTCGTTCGACCGCGGACGGTCGTCCGACCGTCATTCCCTCCGTCCTTGTTTCATTGTAGCACTATTTCTTAGAAAGCACTGCGGGGATTTCCCCCAAATTTCATTTAACTATTTCTGAATATTTTGAAGTTTTCTAATTAGAGCTTGTTGAATGCTATTTTGAGAAAGAACTGAAGTGATCTTTCTCTACTCTTACGGGAAGGTTTCCAATTGTCTCTCATGGTGCATGTTGAATTTTGAGACTGACTGGAAAACACGATGACCACCAGACAGACATCTTGAATGTTGTTATCAATATTTCGCAAGATGTACTGGACAGATCTTTATCAAATTCCGTAAGTTAAATTGCATAGGGACTCAAATTGTGCATGTTTCATTCTGATGCTAATCATAAAAACAAAATGGTCGTAAGGTAGCCATTTTCGATTTCAACAATTGTTATCGCCATTTCTCAGGAGGTATTGAATGCACCTTTCTCAAAATTTAAAGTCTTAAAAAATGTGTCTGAACAGCTATTGACACAGGAGGAAAGTGAGTAAATAATCGTTGTTTTAAAAAAGTTCAAAAGTTAAAGAAATATTGGTTAATTTCAAATTGGTAAAGTGTATTTATCATGAACCAATGCTAAACAAATAGCTGTGGGTATTAAGGCAAACCGCGAGGACTAAGAAATCCACCAGCAGAGTCTACAACCTTGTATTTTGACAGATGAAGGTAACACACACACAGGTGAATGCACCTTCAACAATTCAGTACATAGAGTGAACTATGTTTAAAGTAGTTTTAGCTCCGTTGTGATGCTCTATGCGATTCCATCTCGTCTAATCATAAAGCAGTTTTTGTCCACGATGGCTATTAAATAATGTATATTTCAGCTTTTTATAAAGCATAAATCGTTTATATTTGAAACAAAAAATAGAAAATGAAGTGCTTTTGAACTAGTATTTTCGTAAGCCCCGACATTAAAGTTTTTGAATTGTTTTATTATATCAAACAGGACAGGAAACATCCGCCAACACCTTGGGCTTTATGATTTCCCTGCTCGCAAAGAATCCAGAATGTTACAAAAAGTAAGTTACACGATCAGATCACATGGCTATCATTAATACAAACAGAATTACAGCTTTATCAATGCTACTGTAATAGGCACGGGAAAGTTTGCATGAGAGATTCAATTAAAGAATTATTACTAGAGAAATGCCGTTCCAGTTTTATTATATTGTCTCTTCGAACTGTTTAATCTGGTCAAGCAGTTCAATTAATCAATGATTGAATAAATGAATAAGATGTTTCTTTGTTAGGCTACAAAAGGAAGTTGATGAAAACGTTGGTGCCGTGGCTGTGATCACATTCAATGAGCTTGTGAAGTTACCGTACCTAGATATGGTTTTGAAAGAAACACTCCGGCTTTACCCTGTGGCTAAGTCATCCTTTCGAGAGACAACCACTGACTACGTCCTCGGTGGTCACCATATCCCCGCCGGAACTGACATGGTAGTGAGTAAACCTTTGTATAATACGGTGGCAGCAGATATATTCTGCTGACGTGACTTTTATGTGAGGTTGCGTTGTCTTGTCAGAAAATGGCATCACCTCTATGCCGCTGAAAAAGAGGACAGCGATAGGACTTAATATTTCCAGTCAAATTTCCATCGACGACAACTTACAAGGAGATATTACAACCGCGAATACCACCAAATGCGACAGTCATAAATACGATCTCCTTGGCGGCACCAAATCCTTTCTTCCCATCACCCTGGGTCAAACAAGACTCACCTGGCAACAGACAAGGATCCCATGGGCTTTACAGCCATTGGCAGTGAGACTGCGCCCCATTTATGCGTTTACCTTAATGACGTCACCGTTTCATAACGAAAACCAAACCAGTGAAGGGCTGTAATGCACGCAAACGAACGGCCATGTCTGGATTGTCCACTTATACAATTACCAAGAAACAACGTTCTGCGAAGATTCTGAAAGAATTATGTCTCATAGAGAGAATAACCGTATATGATGGTCCTCCAGAGGAGTAGCGAAATGTGTGTTTAAAATGGTGCAACTGTCGATGAGTCATCATCACAATGCAACCACAACCATTTGCAAGTTAGCGTTTTAACTGGCCTGATTGGAGCTTTCCAGTAGCTCTTCCATTGCTTTTTCGACAGCCTCTGCATAATGCTATGTCGGTATTATGACAAGCATTTTTGATTTTCGAGATAATAGGAAACTACTGATAGGTTTCATTTCATGTACATGTATGTACGATTAATAAGCTCAGTGTGACAAACACGTTCCCAGTGAAAGCCAATATGAGAGCGAATATAATAACTTCTTCAAAAGAATGTTTTTTAAAGAAATATGTTAACATTTATTTTCTCGAGTATTTTTATCCGAGGATTAATGATTTGTTTTGTTCCGATAAAAGAAATTTATGTAATATGCGGAACTGACTAGTTCGTGTGTGTACTTTATGAATTATTTTACAGGTTAGTTTCTACGCGACGTCCAGGTCAGAGCAAAATATAAGAAACCCCTCGGACTTTATGCCAGAACGATTCGACGTCGACAGCCCAGAGAAGTAGGTTAATGTGTTTAATTGTTAGTTCTATGTATACTTATCTTTTTACGACACTGGCCGACTTTGTGGTCATGCGACAAAGTTGAATTTCTTCTTAGATCACAAACCAGTCACTCTGAAAAGACCTAAATGATCAGTATAAGTAGTCCTGAAATGGCATCATGAGTGATGTAAGGCCTGTTACACCGCTTGTTGCTGAACCAGTCGTGAATGTCGATTGCAAAGTAGATCCCTTAACTTATCGTTGGAGCAGCTATGAGGTCACAGTAATTGTCGTGCGACCAACCTGCAACAAAAAGGCATGCGTAACGTAGAAGGACATAAGAAGGGCCAATATTGATTATTTCGGTCCCAAAAGTCATTTGCAGATTGTGAAGTTTGTTTAGTATGCGTCCGTAAGGTACTATGGCCAAGTACAGCGGCAAGATTGATAGTAGCAGAACAAAAATATTGTCTTACAATTCCCCAAAACTTTTGAGTTATCATTGAATATTACTAATCTTACATCCAAGTAAGACCTACATGTACTCACGATGGCTAAATGTCGCAGGTTGATCCTACTTTTGCCCCCGACTGCTAAAAGTCGTCGGATAAAGCCTACATGAACCAACGACTGCTTAAACTAGTAAAATATAGTCTACATGTACGAACCACTGCTTAAAGTCGTAGGATAATGTTTATATGTACGTACACTGCTAAAAGTCGCAGATAAAAGCTTTGTACGTATTAATGACGACTAAAAGTCGCAGGTTACAGCCTACATGTACGCAGTTACAGCTAAGTTATTTGGAACAAGACCGAAGACCTTCCATGACAGTTTTCTAAGACAGAATAATACCAGGTCTCTACGACGAGTCTTAAGACCAGTGTTGCGTTCACCCAAGACGTACCCAATTATTCGTCTCTAGGTCTTACAGTTGGGACGGGAATTTGAATTCGACTTGAAAGAATAATATTTTTATCATAATTTTGTTAATAAAGTGGGTTTTTTTCATCTTGAATATTAATGCGATATATTTTTCAGATTTAGCAAATATGCTTCCACACCATTTTCAACTGGACCCCATACATGCTTAGGGAAAAGGTTTGCAGAGGTATGTATTTTGTTTGAAGGATTCAAATAATCGTTAAATAAAATGATAAAAACGTAAAAGAATTTGTATGAAGTGATAAATTTATGTTAATCAATATGCAAAAACCACAAATGTCATTTATAGCACTTTAATCAAACATTATTCTGTACACCTTCAAAATTTTGTATTGTCATCTATTCCATCGTTCACGAAGGTAACCAATTGTCAGTTCAAGTATGATGCTTCAACACAACTATTGTTCCTTACTAAAATATCGCAATGTGAACAC
Organism: Chlamys rubida; assembly: GCA_032359455.1. NCBI lineage: Eukaryota > Metazoa > Mollusca > Bivalvia > Pectinida > Pectinidae > Chlamys > Chlamys rubida. Next base: position 10,297 of record JAUMHH010175174.1, read on the forward strand.
CGACAATCGTCATACCGGCAATTATACGGATTTTAACCAATCCAAGTGACAGTAGGTGAACCAATCAAAATATGATATGCAATGGCAAATATGGTAATAACACTTCATAAAGAGGAATTTCACAAAATGATTGTCACAGTTGTGTGACCGTAAAACGTACCAAAATTACCGAGCAAATATCGTGAGCACACCATCCGTATATCGTCCGCACATAGTGTGCACGACTGGATGAGTAGAGAATCGGTCGCCCCCTGTGCCATAAAGCCCGCACATGTGTACGATATGATAAGATTGGTTAACCAATGTTACGGAATGAAAATATCATAGTGAAATAATGTACATCGCACATGTATTTAATATCCAATCGCAATGTTTTGCACTTAATGATGGTTTTCAATACATGTTACACATTATTGCAATGATAAACTCTTAATAATGAGTGTGTACTGTCAGGAACTAAACAACACGAAACATAAGTACGTGAAGTACGTGAAGAATTGAAAGGAATCTCTAATTAACGTTCATCGGTGATTTGACAGTTATCAAAACATTACTGAACATTTACTGTGTTAACTGTGTCTATTACGATCTGTGTTGAAATTGCACACCTCCTTCACGTATGACTACATAAAACCAAGCAATCAACCCATAAATATGACACAGCTTTTAACATTGTTCTGATATTAAGGTTCACAGACCTAGATAAAATATTAAATAATCTTATGTAGACGACTGCTGACAAAAATAATATGAAGAAAGTTCGAAACAGATTCAACATATATGTATATCTATATATCGAAGGAGAAACTCGAGTGTTGACTACTCAAGAAAAACCAAAGATGCAAAATGGACCATTATCCCATTAAAAGTCTCCTTGGAATCGAATTCCGGGAGAGATAGTTATGACTGAGTAACCAACATAAATGTTGAAGCCTCGTTTAAATATGGCGCAATATCCAAATAAAAGGATTTGGACTAATACAAAAGGGGACATACACAACAAGCAATTCTAAACCAATTCGACTCAGATCAGACAAAAGGAAAAGTTATATCGCACTCGTTATGGCTGACAGAAAAAAAATACTTCCTTAGGTATTATCAGCCTCGGTGAATATAAATTAAGGAACACGGATATCACGCAACAAAAAATCGGAACAAAACATTGATCTGTCTTGAAAATGCAAATTCAACAGTGCATTGATTTCTACTGTTTCATATACCGTAAAATAATATATCCGTAATGAGCGAGTTGTTTGATAATATCACTTGTTTTTAGCATAAAAATGTTAACTGCTGGTATTAGTATTTAAAATATGAATTTATACATTTTCTGGTTAAATGTTTCTGAACGATATTATTGAACCTGACACATTTCAAATTAACATGAATGTAATTGATTGTTTTAATTATTTACTCAACAGATAGAGATGAAAATCATCATTGCCAAGATCATGCAGAATTTCGACTTTGAATTGATTCCCGGACAAACTTGTGAAATACAAGACAACACAATACTGCAACCGAAAAGTGGCGTCAAGTGTTTCCTCCGCCCGCGGAAAACGGTATCGGCGTAATGAGCAAGACTTTATTAACTGTCATGTGTCAAAATGCATCACTAAATGGTTGCAGAAATGCAAAGAAATAGTTCTAGTATTTTTTTAAATTATAGTATTGAAAGCGAGAACAACATCCAATGTTTCACTTAAAAAACACACGTTTTTAATTTTGTTTTATATACAATGTTCGATTTACCACCGTTGTTGACTCTTCATAATTTTAAAGGGATGTAACACTGCAAGTTTTTAATAGTTATATCGATTTTTGTTTTCTAACATGTGATCTTGATTAATTGAGAAATAAAAAAAACAGCAAACAACCACTGACACGGTGACGTAATGGCCTAGACAGTAACCTATGTTTGGGGTCCGTATTTGCTTTTGCAAAGTGAATATATCTGAAACAATTAACAATTGTAAAACACATCATAGACTTAAGTAAGGCCCGTCTGGATATGGAACATAACAGTTATGATCATTGTTGTTATTATGATATCATGAATTGTAAATGTATTTTTTTCACGTAACTATTATCAAATTGGCCTTGCATATTTGATCACATGTAACTATTAACAAATTGGCCTTGGATCACACGTAACTATTAACAAATTGGCCTTGCATATTGGATCACATGTAACTATTAACAGATTGGTCTTGGAACACACGTAACTATTAACAAATTGGCCTTGAATCGCACGTAACTATTATCAAATTGGCCTTTGATTACACGTAACTATTAACAAATTGGCCTTGGATCACACGTAACTATTAACAAATTGGCCTTGGATCACACGTAACTATTAACAACTTGGCATTGAATCACACATAACTATTAACAAATTGGCCTTGGATTACACGTTGCTATTTACAAATTGGCCTTGGATCACACATAACTATTATCCAATTGGCCTTGCATATTGGATCACACGTAACTATTAACATATTGACCTTTGATCACACGTAACTTTTAAAAAATTGGCCTTGGATCACACGTAACTATTAACAGACTGACTTTAGATTATTTAGCTATAGAGATGGTATCGAATACCTGTAGTAATGTATAATTACATACGTCCAAGAAAATTTACTTATCAAATTGTTTCCATATATCAAAGCATGTATTTGTTACTGTACACATATTATACTCCAGAAGAAAGAGCAAGTGAAAACTAATAAAATATTTATCATATGATCTATTTAGATATTTTTTCTTTAACTTGTATTTACAATATTTGAAAATCAATCATCACACATTTTGTACATCAATTTATTTTGTGTGGACCGATGTAAGACAAACATCCTTTGTCCCCTCAGATGTTTAGCATTGGCGTAAAAGTGGTAAAATTGTTACAAAAAAAGGATACCTAATCAGTTGCATGACAGGGGCCAGGTTTAACGAACTACCCGTCGAGTTGTTTTAGCTCTTCCATGTCAAGGGGGTGTAGGATAGAGAAATTCCATCATCGGGGTTTCCAAATTGGTGCAAACTCTCTGCAAGGCCTAGGAGTTTTCCCAATTTGAAAGTCTCCTTATTTCGTGAAATCACGTCACTGTTGGTTGTCCTATTGTGACATCGCGTACAATGTACGTAAAATTGGATGTAAGATAAAAACAGCCATCCCTTTTTTACCTCGGACTGTTGTCATATACGGACAGGAATGAGAGAAAGAAATTTCTCTCACATTTTCAGACATACCCCAGCATTGCAAGCTCGCTCTCTAGTATGCTTACAGCTAACAAGTAATGGTCTGCTCTCGTGTAGCGTCCGACCCAGAATGGCGAATGGCTGTGGTCAAGCACGTGTTGGTTGGTTGGTTGATGGGTTTTTCGCCTACATGCATGATTCCACCCATGAGGGTTTCATCTCACTGACGGAAGTCGGTGTTCTGTCGGCTATATGCCCATATGCCCCGCCCCTACCTGTCAATCACCCGGATATTGTCTGCATCACCTATGTGTTTTGACCAGGGCTAGGTCAAGGCCAACTCTACTCTAGCGCGTAAACAACATCGAGAATGCACAGGGTTCAAAAATACAAACAGCTAGCTTGGTACGTTTTCGTCACATATGTAATATATAGTGAAACAGATAATGAGTTGAGGAATTATTAAACAATTTTCCGTTTAATGCTTTTTTCACAATATTCCTGAAAATCTCCTACGAAATTCACGATAGCTGGTCGCTTCACACAGTACATTAGGCCTACATATAAATTTATAGGAAAGCGAAAGTACAGGTGAAGCACTTTCAACCAGAAAACTCGCTATTACACAGATATGAGACAGTCTCGTAAAGTCAGGGAGTTTCCAACCAGTCTGTATACATATTTTGTTATACAGTCGACATATATTGTTGTCGTATATGTGTAACGTGAAACATAAGCTCTGAAGAGCTATTCTTACGACAGAACATATAAAAATATCACAGTGGGCATAATGTAACAAAACATGCATTAAGAAACAAAAACACAACAATATTGAAATAAAAGTATACAAACATGCAGGAAGAAGAACAAGCTCATAAAACAGCACATACAAAGATAGCTAGACCATATTGAACTATAATCAGATATTCATTAAAACATAACACTATGAGAGAATATTTGATTAAGCTATTTTAATGTGACTGAGTGAGATATGTTTAGTTACAATTTCTAAATAATGATCAAAAATTTAAATATATGTAAAATACAATTGAGTCTGTTAAGATCCTGATTTTTATGTAAAATCTGTAAACAAATCTAGCTCAAAGGACAGGTAAGTTAAAGGTAGAATGAAGCAGCACATATATCGTATCAGTACAATACGTTCGAGCCAGCTGACTAACACCCGTTGTGTTATCCCCCACCAGAAATGCGCGAGCCTCTTGGTGATTCATTAACACTCCAGTTTACGTTAACACTGTGTAGTCCATACAGTTACAATATAGTTTGACTGCAAACAAAACTTCTTTACTGTAAAGTTTCATAAAATGTATCACTCACTGAAACATATTAAGCTACACTAAAAATAATTTTAATCTGAGAATGTATTATTGTCCAAATCACACCGTTCAGAGTGACAAAAAATAGCCCATTGAAATAGGAGAATTTTTTTTTTTTAAAAGAATAAACCTAAGAAAAACTGCCAGAAGTGTTGCTAAATAAATAGTGTAGTAACATGTTACTGGTGGATTGGGAACCAGGAAAATTAGACATCGTCAACCATAGAATATTTCTCGTTCCATATGTTGACTATAATTTGTCCACAACAAACGTCATGCTGATCCTACAAAACGTACTTGTCAGATTGTTCTCTATAGAGAATGGTAAATAGTTACCGTAAGTAAAACAATATGTATACATGCTAGCCGGTTACACGGAAATAACCCCCATACAGGAACTGTTTAGCTACAGATGTAAAGTTGTGATAGTCTAGGTCAACTCTATCGAGGAAGTAACCGATTTAAAATGCATTTCAAGTAATATCTTTTGAGCAAATATAGATGAAGAATAAGTTATCAACTTTAATCTATTTTGAGACAAAATTCAAATACTGATATTAAGTAAATTCCTCTAGATCCGTAGTATTGTCAGGCTATATATTTACAGATGAACATGTATTTCCAAATAAACGATCTCCCGATGAAAAACCAAAGAAAAGGGGAAAGGCTCGTAGACAAAGAGAAACTAAGCGAGTACCTGACGTTTCAGTATATTATTGTGTAGATTGCTGTCGTCTCTGTGTGTAGTATTTTGTTAGTACCTGACGTTTCAGTATATTATTGTGTAGATTGCTGTCGTCTCTGTATGTAGTGTTTAGTACCTGACGTTTC
>JAUMHH010175185.1:0-15663 GCA_032359455.1 Chlamys rubida
TTTCCATATGGGCTATATTTAGAAATCGATATTCACCGGATAACCAGTCTACATGAGTTTTTGAGGACTGGTCACGTATATAGGATCCGACCAATGTGATTGCGAGAAATTTTCATGCATATAATAACTGTCTATAACTACTACCTGTCTATAGCTACCATGTGTCTATAGATACCACCTGTCTATATATACCACCTGTCTACAACTACCACCCACCTATCTATAACTACCACCTGTCTATAACTACCACCCACCTATCTATATCTACCACATGTCTATATCTACCACCTGTCTATAACTACCACCCATCTGTCTGTAACTACCACCTTTCTATAGCTAACATCTGTCGATAACAACCATCTGTCTAACACCTGTACCGATATACCATTTATGTTAACTATCATTTGAATAAAACTACCATTTGCGTAATCATGTGTTTCCTTATATTTTTGTGACATATTTATAAATACCACTCATTTGGTTGTCTTACTGGAGTCGGGGTTTGGGTCATTGACATAATGGGTTGCTATTTATTTATAGAGAACCCTTTTGTTTTATGAGTCGAACATTTTGAACAATATTTTATTAAGTTTAAAAAGTTCTAATTCCTGATCAGAAATATGACCGGAATAACAGTGTAAAAACTAACCAATAGCATTAGCCTGGCTTTGTTGAAGCCCCGTTATTAACAGTTCTATATGCGGATTGAAGTACGACAGCATAGAGTCAAACACACTGCGTTTGTATCGTTATATACGATTCTATAAGAAAACCTCTATATGCCAGGATCAATAAATAAATACCGCGATCAAAGGATGAATGTCGTAATATAAAATTTTATCTGTCTTCATTAATCACAAGTAGCCATATTTTTTTCTTTTCCAGACATGGATATTGTAAGCTGCTGCGCAAATGAATAACGCAAGCTCAGAAACGTCTACTACGGCAGGACTAGCAGATAATGGCGACGGAAGCGGTAATGATTTCATCTATCTGCGCAAATATATCTTTCTCTCCTTTTATTTGTTTGAGTATCAATAAAAAGTTTCATATGTACTATATTAACTCATTCAAATTGAAGTCAGTGTCACGATAATGTGTTTTTATGCAAATACTGCATAATGTCATTTAAAGTATTACTATCGAGTACGTCTACGACCAGGGTACACAATCAAATATATCTGTGACATGGATGCAAAATAACAATATGAAAATACCGGAGTGCCAAAGAAAATTAATAAAAACGATAAAACTATGGAAAACATTTACAATGGAAAAATTTATTTCCGTGAGGGTAAGCGTCGTTCGCTTCATCGAAGCCATGCGCCATGTAAAACTAGGTCTAGTTCAAGTAATGTCGCGTCCTCAAATCGAAAACCACGGCTGTGATAGCAAATCAATCAAAGCATGTAATATTTCTCAATGACGACCATAAAACTTGCCTTTCATCTTCATTATTCACATCTGTCGAAACGGTTGTGTTGTAAGTTTATCCGTCAGTTGTCGTCTACTTTTACGGAAATAGTGATATTCTAAGCAAGAGCTTGAAAACCGAATCATCCGCGACATGTTAACAACGTATGTCGGGAAAGTAGGGATAGTACTGTCAAGAAAGGGGAAACTTCATGATCAAAACATCAAATTAGTCACTGTTATCGTGCAGCTTAGTTGTAATCGGTTTGTGTCGGCTATGTTGTAGGTAATCACAAATTGATACACTAAGGAACTGATGTGATGCTGATGTCTATACTTTTGTGGTCAATTAATGTATTGTTATTCAAAGACAGAGCCTAGTCGATTTTCAGAATGTGAAATAGAACATTTTGCTATCAGTCTTGATAAGATTTTCAATAAATTCGACTTCACCTGAAAGCAAAAACAAGTTTGCTACGCGAGGGGCAAAATATTATCATATACATTTTAGGAGTGCCTACTTTCTGCCGGAAAGTTTTGAAGCCGATTTCATTAAATATATTGCATACAAAAACTACTTAAGGTTTCTCTATTTATTCCTCAGTATATTACATCTTGGGGGCCTTTATTGTTCTTTATCAAAATAGTTTACATGTGTATATCACTCTTTGTATTTCGAGATAAAAGAAGGCACTAATATTAAGAGAACGACGGCGTTCATTCAGTTTGAAATGAAATATGTAGTGTAAATGTTGACAATGAACTCTTGGAAGAAACTTATTTGATAAGGTGATGCTCAATATTGACCAAACGATCTTTTGAGTTCTTCAAAATCAACATTCCTTTAATATCCTTCTGGAATGTAGAGTAACAATGAACAAAAATGTCTATGACCAGGATTCAAGTGTTCCTGTGATCAGGATTCACAAAGTGTTCCTGTGACCAGGATTCACAAAGCTTTTTCTCTAAGCATGAGTTATGTGACTATACAGTGAAGCATTTTTGTAACAAGGGCACACAATAAAATATCACGATTTATAATAAAGCATTTCAGAGATCAGGATTCAAATAATGTATGTAAACAGGACGCACACTAAACTACATATATCGTATAACAAACGCATTGTATCAGAATACTGAAATACTTCCTGTTAGAGATATTTGTATCAATAAACAAATTCAAATGAGATAATTATATATTCAATGTTTTTGTTATGATAGTGACAGATGTTTGTACGACATGTTCCAGGTAGTGATGGTGGCAGTGGGCTAGCCGTGGGGCTATCTATCGGAGGAGTGCTTATAGCGGCAATTTTGGTATTCATTGTAGCATACTGCTTCTTCAGGTAAGATTCCCTAAATACTTAATATTTTAACGTTTAATTTATCTTATAGGTTAATATTTTCAATCAGGTAAGCTGTCTACATGCGATCTCAGCCCTTATATCTAGACTGTTCGTGTCTGTCAGGTACAGCGGGTGTATGCTATAATCGATCGCCATGTAACATTGAATTAACAATCAGAAAAGTAAAGACTTCCCTTGGGTTTCATGAAATAATTATACGTTCAACAACGAATTGCAATCGACACTGAGCAGTTAAATAAAGACAACAACTATCGATTATCTTGTGCAGTTGAAAGGAATGACAATACACTAGTTTAAAGAACAAAATCAATTCCTTATTCTGTTAAAACAATAAATGCGCCGAACTGTTTACCTTAACTGATTAAACGAATATTTGTGAATGTAATGTTTCAGTCGCCGTAAAGACTCAGACAGTCATAGTGACAACAACAATGTACAGAGGATTTCTATGAACAGCGAGAACTTTTCACACGTTACCAACCTGAAGAAACTGGAACCTTTTGAAATTAAAACTGGCAAAGCAATACCAAAACGCACAAAACCGTCATTGGATGCGAAGCGTGAGGCTGGAAAGGCCGACGATTTATCTGACGTTGATCTGTCTCTGTTTTCGGGAGATGGTCAGCTCAACCCTGCCTTTGTTGACGATGAGGATTTAGATCATTCTCACCATGGCAACATTAAGGAATCAGCCACAGTAAAAGACGAAAATGTGGTCGTATTAAGGTTAGAGGGAGTTGTCAAATTCGACGTGTCGCAAATGGTCGGAATAGATAAGAACATAGCATTGTCCCTGGAGGCTCGGAAAAATGGTGAGGTACAAAAGATCGTGGCAAGCAACGGGGACGTAAAGACGTACCAACTCTTAGATAAAGACACGGCGGAGGGAACTAGCAAACCGAAACAGGATGTTGTCGGGTACAAAGCTAAACCAATAAATTGCTCAGAAAATGTTAGTGATCCCGAAGGAAAAATAGATTATCAGACAGTTGATAGTACCAATAGTAAAATGTCTTCGCCAAAGGTGACTCAACATCGCATTGACGTAGCAGAGGATATTCGTCCGGGAACTAGTAAGGCGAAACTCCCAACGATTATTACGACAAGTGTCGACGAAGAGGATGTCATCCAGGTGATAACGGAGGACCCATCGTCTAGCTCAAACGAGAGGAATGCACCTGCAGACGGGTCTACATCTGTAGCGGTAGTGATAGAGGACAGCAAAGTGTCTGATAACAGTAGTTCTCATAAAAATGAAGACAAACATGTTAAGGAAAATTCTCCCCAAGATAGGAACTTCTCTGTTATAGAAAAGTCAATTGTTATTGAAGATGAAGTGCACAGAAGAAAACATGGCGGGCGTGGAAAGGAGATTACAACGATATACATAGGCGATAAACCTGCGCCATCCGTCACAGACATGGGCGATAAACCTGCGCCATCCGTCACAGACAGGGGCAGAAGTCGTCACGCTAAAATCGTGTTCAAATCAAATCCCAAACCGGAAAATTCATCTGGAAAAAGCGAACATAGGAAACGCCAGTTAGAAAGTGAGCCTTCGTTAAAAGGAAGAGATATGAACGTACCTGTCAAAGCACAGTCCGGAGGAATTGGACAAGTGAAAAAGTCACGAAATATTTCCTCTGATAACCTAACAGAACACGTTAGTCAATCCTACCCAGATAGACCGTCACAAAACAATGTCATACACAAAGGAAAAACAATACCCACAAAACCAGTCCTCACGCGCCAGATGAGTACATATGAGATACCATGGGACTTGACGGACGTGGGCGCTCTGTTGCTGCAAGTTAACAGTATTGCAGAGTCCGACGAAATGCGCGTCGATAAGGTTTCTTAGGGATTAGCGAGATCTGGGTATTTACATGGTATTATTACATTATGTAAGTGTGAATGAAGTGGCAGATGTGTGAATTGTAAGAGGAGTCTCACTTCACGGCGTACACTGGTCTAGCATGTAGCGTTACTCAAATATTTTTTAAGCAATCAAATTGTTTTCACGGATCAAGCTATATATTAAGCATAAAATGTGATATTCAAATGAACGATTTTCTTTTTTAATTCTACATAAATTTGGCAGCGCATCATAAATACTATACATCAATAACATACGCGGAATACATCTTTTGAACACAAAACATTGTAAGTGAATACACAAAAATATTGTATGCGTTGTTATACACACAGAAAATAATATAAAATGTATAATATTGAATGTTTTGTATGTACACACAGACAATCATAAAATATGTATAATATTATATGTACACACAGAAAATCAAATTTCTTCACTACATGCATACATACATACATACATACATACATACATACAGAGTTCTCTTGTTATCTTGTTGCAAGAACAAAATTCAGATCAAAGGGAGATTACTCCAGCATAATGCGAATTTACACCAAAAAGACATCGAATTTTGACATGATGAATAGCGTGAACCTCAAGCCAGATCTTTATTTTAAAGGGATGTAATTTTTCACTGGATTTAACAAAAAAAATTGGCAGCATTGTTTCTGATTTGAATATCGTGACATTTCGTTACACTATAACCATATCAACTAAAGTGTTATATCAATATCGTGACATTTCGTTACACTATAACCATATCAACTAAAGCGTTATATCAATATCGTGACATTTCGTTACACTATAACCATATCAACTAAAGTGTTATATCAAATATTATCACCAAGAACTGAATAAAAAACACTTCACATTCCGATTTCTTAGAGAAAAAGATATACATGTACCACAGTGCAAACCACAGAAGGATATATACCAAACTTAAACTCGATTGTTATGTCAAAAACCGGAACTGAGGAGACATAAAAATGGAAAGACAGCATAAACCCATGCAACCGTATTGAGGCGGGATACTGGGATTTGGAAGGGTAGGAAGTCGCTGGACCTCTTGTCATCACTCATTGTGGACACAAAAGTCTCAAAGATAGAAATCAAGTCAGGATAATCACCGCAATGGTTTTGTATTCGCTCTACTAGCTCAACTGTTACTATTCGTTTTTATGAGATATGTAACCTAAAGTTATATGCAGTACCTGGACTGAACAAGTTTTACACGTGTTTTGTTCTGTCCTGCTTTGGAGGCATAAAGGGAACACAATAGTAGTTCCCCCATTACAATACTAAGACCTCCGTCTATACAATGGTTCCAGTTCGATACCACTCAGAAGTAGGTCCTGGTATCAGTTATCAAAATGACACAGAACCAAACAAGCTTAGGATATTATAACGTATAAAGGCTGATACCTTCATGAAAATTGCTTAACTTCATAATGACATTTTACTTCCTATTGACAATTTTCATATACGTGTAAACTCAATCATAACAACATTTGGCGTTATGAAATGATACATTATCTAAAGTTTGTTTTATTAATCTAGGTCAAATCTGCAGACATTTGAGCTCCGACCGGTTAAACCCATCCTGATTTGAGGCAGGCATGCCTCTCAACAGCTAGAAAAAGGGAAAGTCAGCCCTAGGACCCTATACATATAGATAAATATATGTATTCACTTTTGATAAGGTGTCATTTCGTAGTGCTCAGATTGGTATCAAAAGAGAACAGCAGGTTATAATGTCGATGCTACTTTTGTTTAGGAATTTGCCGTTATGCCTTATACAGACTTAACAATGCAAAATCGATGTTAATCTGTAATAATTAAATAGGATGTAAACTGAAGTTCAAATTTACGGTGCTCAAATAATCTCTTAGGAGTTGTTCGACCTTATATATATTAGATCTGTTTCGACAATTGGCCCAACACATTTTTCGCACTTGGCCTTTGACACAGGCGGGCATGGATGTTTTCAGGTAAATACCACATGTGTTCAGTTTAACGTACAACGAGACAAAGGCCGTCAACAAATGCTGTATGAACAGTGAAAATTTCGTCAAAATGCCAACATATGTATTCGAGTTAACTCCCCTTGTGATGGCATTGTGATACATCCACGCTGATTGTCTCTACCCGAGGTCTCGATGGGGACATGACCTTAGTTAGATTTGAACTAGATTAACAAGGGATGTGTTGTCGATGAAGCAGAAGACGCTTACTCTTCCTGAACACCTGGTCTCAGTCTCCTTGTACTTTTCCCAAGGGTTACCATGCAATCTTTCCTTTGTTCATATTTTGCCTTAGTTTGATCGATTTTGAGTTTGATGTATGGTTTTGTTGATACTTCAGTTTTCTCTTACTGTATTTAATAGCCACGGTCTGGTTGTGTGTCATACTGGCCTCCCCTGCCGTTACTGGATTAGTTCCTGATACTCTGGTTTAATGGATGGTTCATCTATTATATATCACAAAGTTATAGTACCACATAAGATCATTATCACGGTTGACCTAATGTCAACGTGACGATCTAACTATTCTTAATTCTCGTCAGTTGTTCGGGCTACTCGATTCTCGTCAGTTGTTCGGGCTACTCGATTCTCGGGGTCTGATACATCACGTGACATACGCTACCCATACCCATGAATATACATTGGATGCGGTCACCACAAGGGAAGACATTTGTTATTCATGAATCAGTTGGTGGCCAATACCTGTCTTAGGAATGTTAAGGGTAAACAATCTGGTGAGCTTCTTTCTGTTAACGTCACACTGAGTCTTCCTTAGCCTCGTCTAACAAGTGGACCGATTTCATTCTGATAAAACCCCACAACAATCAGAAAAAATAACGTGTGTGTTGAACTCTACTGCCGAGTTTTGTAGATAAAAAAGATGAAAATAAGAAATATAAAATATACGTAAATCTATTAGCTCTTCTTGTGAATACTATGCTAATAAGTACACGAAGGAGATCGTTCAGTTAAGTATAAAATACAGCAGTATAATGGGTGGAAAATTCAAATGTTTCAAAAGATGAAACGTCCTTTTCAAGGAAATGATATTCAATATTGTTCAAGAAATGTTACAAAATCTGAAAAATCAGCATTTCCTTAAAAATATTTCTAGGGTCTGTAATGTAGCTTTACTGTATTTGTAACCTTGATTAAATTGTAATAATAGTGAGAAGGTTAAATGTCTATACTGATATGTCGGTTAAACAGATGTTAATATGCACAAAAACATTAGTTGGATTCAGTGTGACATTAAATCGCGTATAAAATATTATACATATTTATAGACTATTTAGATATCAAACGCTTGGGTAAAGTTTGCGGAATAACCCGAGTATTTAACAAACTGTTTGATATTAGTTGACAAATGGCAACATTTACGTCCGTTTCCTTTACGGCGATATAGCTGTTTCTTTTAAGTGTGTTCTTGTTATATACAAGTATGTGAAAAGACAAAAGAATCTATACTAGCAAAATGTTATCATTTTACTTCATTGATGAATTAATTAATTTAAATTACATAAAGATGGTTAAATGCTAAATGAATAAAGTTCATAGAGTTTATTTGTTTTGATAAAAGCAATAAAGTGCATAGTTACACATATCGTTACATGACGATGTTTCAGCCTTCTATTTCGTCTGATGCAAAGATTAGTAACGAAGCCATAGTAATTAGTTTGTTTCGATGATCTATATAATCCTCTGTCACTGTTTCAAGGCATGTATACGGAAGAACATTAAAGTCATGTAGAAAACAAATGATTTTTGTTTTTTCGAGTTCATAACTCCAATTTTCGACTTACTTACTCGAAATTTCGAGATAATAACTCGAGTTATTAACACGAAAAAACGAAATTAAGTATTTTCTACATGGTTCTAACCCTAATGCTCTTAATTTTTTCTCTCCGTTTTTTCGTGTTAATAACTTGACATTTCGAGTAAGTCAAAAACTCGAGTTTTATAAACACGAAAAACAAGAACATCTGGTCTTGTATATGATTTGTTCTGTTAATATTTTGCCTAGTATTCGATTTTGAGTTCAGATAGCTGTTTTGTTGACCTTTTGGTGTATTTTTCTAATATTAATAAGTATTTCGTTTTCTTGGCCCTAGTTTTCTTTTAGCAGAATATGATATTCTTTTACATGACTTTTAATTTAATGAGTGGTGTGATCGATGACGCAGAAGATGCTTATCAGTTCGGAACACAGGTAAGATTTCTGTGTAATTCTGAGTTACAACTTGTTTGACCCCAAACTAGGGGTTTGTTTATTTGTCAGTTTTAATTTGTTTTCTTTTTTGTTGATGTTTCCTGTCTCTATATTATCTCAAGTTACGCTCAGTTACAAGGTACGTCGATAGTTGTTTGTTTACCATTTATGTTAATAATTGCAACGCTCACTATTAATGATGTGTAACCTGTCTTCAATATGTTTCTAATATCATAAAAAAGGAACTATGTAAGAAATATTTAATTACGGTAAAGTAAGGTAGCGATCAATAATGATTTGGTACGATAGAAAGCTGACGATGGTTTTAGGTGCCAGCTAGATGTACATTGTACTTGTAGAAATCTGATTGATTTGAATTGTAGAATAGACGTAAAGGATTCTCACGAGTCAACGGTACAAAACGTGAGGATAATACTAAAACAGATGTTTTGTAGAAAATCGTCATTTGTAAAAATATCGAGTAATGTGTATACATGTTCTCTCTTATTTATTGAATCGTGGTTTTCTGATGCGAAGACCTGCTATTTAAGTGTTGTTTAATGCTCAATATGCTGCACCATCATAAGCTTCAGGATAAGTGTGGCTCAGTGCAGATATTCTTTTTCGTGTCATAATAAAACCGAAAAAGTAAAAAGAAATGAAAAACTGCATTTAAAGCAAACACAATTTTTTAAGAGTTGATCGACAAAATGATGTTGGGCCAATAAATGTTATAAAATGAAAAGAATTTGATCAAAGCGTACCAGAGCCTGAAGAAAACATCTCCAAAAAAATATAGAGAGGGTCAGGTTCTTAATGAACATATCTCGATAATTAAGCAAATCAAGTTTGAATTATTTCCTACTAAAAATACATAAAAGATACTTAAAAAGTTCACAATGGTGAGCAATCATTTTTCCATCCATGAAAAATATTGGATTCTAGCATATCGGTATTTTGAGAAAAGTCTTCTACAATATCAGCTAACTTGACCACTTTCGGCCCAACCCTTCAGGTTCCTAGAGGATGATATTCTTATAATGCTCAATGTTGGTGTGTGTCTGTCCATCAAACCTTTCTGCAAAAGTGACATCGGTTCAGCAGTATTTAAGAAATAAAAAAGTAGATTGTTTGAAGATGACTGTAAGACACACACATGTGTCAAAATGACTAACACTGCACCACACATCTGTTTCGTTCTTCAAGGACTCATCAGTGATGCCAGGGCTAACGAAGTGGAAAAACAGAAGGGGAGGAGCAAAGGGCAATCACAATAGGCCACATGGAACTTTGTGATAGGTGACCAAACACGCTTTATCCTTATAGGTAACAGGTATTATCGGGACATGTGTCTTTAAATGTCTCACTCCGTCTACTAACATCCGGGTGATTTATCAGGTAAGATCATATCGTACACGGCTGATCGTCCCATACTTTACCTAAGTGTGTCAAAGCAGACGAGTGATACGCTAGGTGAGACTGCAGTAGAAGCACCTGGGAATGATACGTTCATAAGGGACACCTCACGTCGACATTGTGATATAACAGGTTACACCATCAGACAACACTGAGGGGACCTCCCAGTGATCGCTACAATGGTAAGTACAAGACAGGGCATGGTACTACGACGATCGTTCTTGATAAACATGTCCAGTCGGTCATTCATCTTCTTTTTGAGTAGTTGTTGATTCAACCCGGTTTATCTCTAGTCCCAACACCAGACATTTGGCATTTTAGCTGACAGATATAGTGACAGATACTAATTATGGCATTTTCAAAATGAAAATCTGCTTGAACATAACACGTACGTTACAATAATCGAAAAATGGGTTATTTATCTAAAACCACCCATTCAGTCACAAATCGCTGTTACTCTGTGGTCAGTCGAGTTAGCTTGGATCACCGGACCGTAAACAATGATATAAGAATATAGGTAAGACGAGAGGTTTCTGGTCGACGTACGAGTGAAATAATCCACCACTAGATAGTGTCCTACTGTTCAGATTATATGCGAAAAAAGTTTGAGTTTTGAAGTATCTTGTGTGCTCCCAGGCTGTTTTAACTGTTGACAAAGAATAATGTGATGATACAATTACAATAACTTACTTTATTATTTAAGTTTTGTTTATCCTGGCTATTGTTTACAACATTTTTCTAGTTAAAGATTGTAAACAGTGTTATACAGAGCGTGTTTACCAATATGGAAACAAATGTACCTGTATAGACAGTCGTGAGAATAGCCACGTTCACCATATTACTGTAGATAAACTAATGATAAATGTGATGATTATAAATATTCAAGCGTTTATCAGGTGGATTAAGAATATCAATTACTTGATTCTTAAAGGCCACTCTAGGTAAATACAAGTAAATAAAAAGCAGATAAACTATAAAAAACAGTTTTAACAACTTGAAATAATACTTTTGAAATAGCAAAGTAAAATACTTTCTTGCCAAAGTATTTCGTAATAAAAAGAAGGAATTTTTATAAAGATAATTAGAATATGAACGGCCGTATTGTCTGTTCTAGAAAAATATTAAGATAGAGAATGAAAACGGTAAGTAGCAATTCTGAGGGTAATTAAGAATCGTTGAGCTGTTTGCATTGTATTGAAGGAGACTTTGTAAATGAACCTGCAAATGTTACTGAGATAGTGTTTATTGAGATTATTCATGATAAAAAGCAATGTAAGAAGTTAAGAGCTACTAAAAAGACACTATCAAATTAAGGGTAACATGCTTAATTGGTAAATACTACATAACCCGCTTTTGTTTCCAGGCAGTTTTATACACGAGAAGCAACATTCAAACATGACGACTAAAGCCGCCTGTAAACCAATTTAAAATAACAAAGTTGAAGATTCATAGAAGAGTTAGAAGAAGACTTACAATATAATTAGCTGAAGGTATATTTAATCTAAATACACCACAAGGTATTTTACATGAGCCTCGTATCTTTTAAGGATACTTGTTATCATACTTAAATGGTTTACTGATGATGTGATGATGTATTTCAGTCAAGAAACTCCACTTATAGACCTCGGGAATTATAATCCGGATTTTTGAATTTATAATAAAAATGATATTATTTATTTCAAAGGAATATATAAGCCTCTTGTTAGTAGAAACATTTTTTACTTCAATATTTAATCAAATATGTTAGATATCGATAAATGTTGTTAAGATTTCCCAAAACACACTTAAATGTTATATAAAAAACTTCAGAATGATCAGAAAACTCAGCGTTATAATACATAGACATGTTCTCTATACTTGTGGTATATCTATACTGCACGGATTCGTCGGGGTCTATTTGAAATGTTAGCACTTATTTTATTTTACACTTTAAACTGATAAGACGCAAGGCCTAAAGTAATGAATGTATGGCGTAACAAAGCAGTTAAAAGGATATATATATATATATATCTGCATTAACTGCCTGTTGGTTACGTAATAAATTGAGCTGCACAGTAATCATAGTCAGTAAAGCTATCGTTTCCATATAATGATCATGAAACCATGATAATTTGATAGCCCGATTTCTTTGATATAGTATATACAGTATATAGTATATACAGTATATAGTATATATAGTATATATAGTATATAGTATATACAGTATACAGTATATAGTATTCAGTATATAGCATACAGTATATAGTATATACATAATGTACAGTATATAGTATATACATAATGTACAGTATATAGTATATACAGTATATAGTATATACAGTATATAGTATATACAGTATATAGTATATACAGTATATAGCATATACAGTTTAAGTTTTATTAAAGCATCGCATTATATAATATCCAACAAAACACAGGGACATATATATATTACACACCTGTAAACACATTACATTAGCTTTATGTAAAAAATAATAATCACCCATGCAAGGATGGGAAAGGAAGTTAGCACGCACTGGTTTGATCGACAAAGTAATCTCAAGTTTTGATTTCTATTGATAGTGTCATTATGAAGAAGTTCTAATATTTCAGATATATCGATTTCAATTTCTTTGTTCCTCTACAGTGCACGTATTTATGTATTAACAGCTCAGTGCATGATGTGATTGATAAATACATGATATCAATGAAACCTCTATATAATCGCCCTCAATAGCACACCAGATAAAATCGTTATAAGTTTTAGGTGGGAATATTGAATAAAGATTGTACCTGTACTGTTGTCCTTTGTGAACTGCACGATCGTAGGACATTACACCCAGTGCGTTGACTCAAATTTAACACATAACTGTCTTTCCTGACTCATATATCTCACTATAGTGAATCAATCAAACCAGTTACAGGTGCTGATTTTTTACTTCGTCTTCTGAAGCAAAAACAAAACAAAAAAGTTTTGTTGGTTATACTGTGTGATTCGTTATGTGTTTGACTTAATAGCTGTCGGTAAGCATATTGTATACAGATAGAAGCCTCTGTCGCAAAAACTACAATTGTTCGTACTTCATAATACGTTTCTTCTCTTTATTCTAATTTCCTATATGAATAACAAACAACAAAGAAAGAAAATAACGAAATGTTATCAACAATCATTTGAACTTAAAATAAATAAGACCTGTGTCGAAACATGAAACAAATGAAAGAAGTATATCGAGACATTGCTAAAGTACTAGGAGAATTAAACTAGGTGTTTCGGAATCGTAAGCTTTTTCTGCTTAATCTGTTAGAATCTCCATCAGCCTTCGACATCAATCACGGAAATCACGATATTCGGAGCAAGATTTTGAACACTTAATCAACTTCGACAAATACTCACTGTAGTTTGGGACAGGGTTGTTACTATCAAGAAAGGGAAAACGCACAATAGGAAACTCGAATTCTTCACGCTTATCGTACAGCTTAGTAATGTAATAAGCCGTTGCTGATGATCATATTGACACTGATTATCGCGGAAACCAACCGATTTAAAACAGTCTAGTGCCTTTTGTTTCCAGCTCATAAGGGTATATAAAGAAATTCGACGAACAAATTCTTATTATTTGTATACATCTAATTGTCGATGCAGATGTATATCTTTATTTTTCTTTTGGCCTTTGTCATTTGTTTCCACAATTACATCGTTTGATCCAAAATACTTCACAACCATATATGTATATATTCAAATAAAAAAGAGTTTAACATGAGAACGAATGCGCTACTTGAGTTTGGTACGAGGTATGGTAAGTCCAATGTCGGACAGAAGACACATTTTGACCAGTACAATTTTTCAAATTCATAAATTTAGGGGTTTTGTGCACCTGCCCCTCTGTCTCAACAGTATTTAGACAATTTCGATTTCCAACCTTTTGGCCCCTATCATCACTGATGAGTCCTTAAAGGACGACAAAGCTACATGATGCAGTGTAATTCTTCTGTCACCTAATGTTATAGGTGTAATCACCTCGGTGTGTATTACGATCATCTCTGAGGCACAATCCTTTAACTCCACTTTTTGTATATGAAGTGTCACAAAAACGGCTTTTACTCTTATTTAATTGCACTGAGAATGGAACTGAGAAGTTTGGATAATACCTTGTTATAGCAGCTAGCAGAGGAAGCGATAAAACGTTGTCGACAAAGGATGCTTATGAAGAAGTCAATACAAACAGCCTTATCATTTTTGGAATTTGAAGAGATTGTAACACAGAAGTGTGATTATCTAGTATTCCTTCTCTAGAAACAATAGAAAATAAATAAGTAAGCTTTCCCTGATTATCAAGTAAGCCTTGGGAGAAGGAAATGTATGAATGTTTGTTAAATTAGATTAAATCATTAGATAACTGTCTGCTGACACAGCTACATGTGGTTTGGACATTGGGGTCAAGAAACACAGCTGTGTTTTGTTTTATTTTTTAAATGAGGACCTGATAGACTTGTTTCCAATGTAGTGCAACAGGCTCTCGTGTTGCCCGCTGTCTGGCGTCATCTCCACAATCCATAAGTATAAGGAAATTAACATGCCAATGGATTGAAGGAAATTTCCGAAGATATTTTAGTAATAACATAAGAAAATATTTTGTCAAAATACTTAAAATGTCAAGAACAATGTAATTATAAATGTAGGCAAATATATCCAAGATACCTTATGTAGCTTAAAGTAGTGGATGTTACGGACAAGGAGTAAGACCGCTGTTTGTTATTTGTCACTCACACATAGTAAACAGGTCTTTAGTCATGGTAGACAATGTTATCTAGTAGACGGAAATCAAGACAGAAAATGGTTAATTATTTTCATTTATTATTACTTTAATTCTTATAATTGACAAGCTGAGAGTCGCTTTTAAAACTGTTTAGATTTAAATGTCATATTTGAAGCAATAATATTCGCTCTGAAAGAAAGAAATCTGAACGATAACTTGATTTACTATTGAACGTTATGTGTTGAAGATGTAATGAGTAGTACTTTGTTATCGATAAATATTTACAATTGCCACTGTTTCTGAATCGATAACGTACGTGTGGGCAAGTCTGTTTATTTCTCAAAAACTTGAGTGTGGAATATGACTCAGTTCACCGTGTATAAATATATGTAAATATGGGCAGACTTCTTTCCGCAAACCTCGTGTCAATGTTTACAAACAAACACTAGCATTTAGACTACCGTGCGTTCGAGACACCAAAATAAAAACATTAAATTTGATTTTTGTTGTTGTGTTTTTTTTTTTTTGTATTAAGATGCTTTTGTCAGCTAGTGTCAGGAGCTACAGTCGCGATTGTTCGTCGGTACAACAACGCTCCATCAGCTCCCTCTCTCATCTATGAGTG
>JAUMHH010175196.1:0-15662 GCA_032359455.1 Chlamys rubida
AACCAGTATGACATTGTTAAAAAATCTATGAATAATTTGATAGCATTTCCAACTGTTTTGGGGTTCAAAATTAGATCTGTAAAAGGTAGAGCTTATTTTCCGAAACCTGCTTAAACTTTACTAATCATGAATGAAAATTTGGGTACTGGGGTACAATGCAGCTACCAAAAGAAATCTGCTTCACCAATTGCAATATTAAAGATCTTAAAGTGTTTGCTCTACTTCATTGCAACCTTTCAGTGTCCTCGCCCCTTGTTTGGCAATGCCTAAATTGTGACTTTACTGGTTACCGTAATCCAGGTACGGAAAGCAATGGAATTGTCCCTAGGTCGGGACATACTAACGTCTTTAAAAAGGAAAGTTATTATTCCCTGCTTAACGTGCAACATTAGGAATAATGACAACAAATACACGTAGTTTATCCGTTGTCAGTATAATGTGACCGGGTAGTATACAATGCGGGATGCCTTCAGTATGCTATTTCTGTATTCCATGGAGCAGGTCTTCAAATTAATAAAGCTATTGATAGGATGTTAGCAAATTGATATGTTTAGATATGTTTAGATTTATTTTTTATTTTTTATTGGACTATGGTTTGATATAGAATCAATGGCTTTTAAGTGCGTGTCTCCTAACTTCGAATTTATAGTGATTATAGTGTGGATTGGAACAATCTGTAGACCTTATCTCAATGAAATATCATATTTCAGTTACAAAATAGCTTGAACTGATTAAAATTATATATTATCTAATATATGTTCAGGCTTCATTGTAGGTACATTAAAACACACGGGACATTTATCTTGATGTCAAAAGTAATTAAAAGTGGACACGCATGTATACAATACAGAGTTGGAAACAGTAGACATCACACAATAGGTTTTGTTGAATATTACACAACCTTTATTGAGAAACGAATGAGTCATATTAAAAGGTTATCTTGATATAACAAACTTGAGATTTCATTTTCATGGTATATATTTCATGAGTACAAAGATCATGCAATGGTAATAAAATTATGTAATATATCAATATAATATACATTATGAGGTAAAAGCGCAGAGATGTGACATTGATAATCCATATGTCAATAAAACTCCGTCACAATACTTTCAATATGAGCATATAATCCAAATCTGTTACAAACGCCTGTTTTTGTTATATATGCTTATTAAAGATATATTATAATAAATGTAGGTCACTGTTAACTTATACCGTCGAACACTTAATAATAGTAATTTTTTGCATTATTGATATTCTTTTTCATAATCTTTTATCTGGCTGCTTATGTTGAAAAAAACACCTTGTGGTCTAAATCAGCATAACAATTATATATGACTTAACTACTGCTTACAAAAACAAGCTACTTGGTACGCATATATTCATAATATTATATCATTATCACTGTAACTATAATTAGTTATTCTCTACAATTGTGAGAAATGACAAGGACAGGAAATCGCGTGACAAAAAAACCGTTATTACACGATTACTAATGTACTTTATGTCTCGTTAATCCGACCTAAAGATTTCAAAACTAATAAATCATTATTTTGGACGTCAGGTTGCTAAATTTTTGTTTCATATTCGTTCCCGTCGTTATTTCCCAGTGCACAATTTATTAAACATGAATGAATAAATTTTGTTTGTTTTTTTCATTTGACCTAAATTTATGTCTCTCCATATTTTCAGTGTCATTAACAAAAAATAATTCAGTTAAATCATACAAGGAGAAAAATGGAATTTAAATTTAATACAATCAACATGGCAAAAACTGAGGTGATATCAAATAAACTGTAACACAATATTGACTACACAAAAGGCACAGGAAAACACAGGTGGTCCGGAAGTGTAAGCGTTTCCTACTGCTTACATTGCACGTGTTATGATACCATCCGCCGAATATTTGCTTCATCCTTTACGACATTACACGTCGCTAACAAGTATTTGAATCCATGCACAGTTTGATCATTTTTTCTTGATTAAGGAATGCAACTTGAGTGCTATTTCTAGTTATGAAAAATTCTAAAAATGCGTATTTATTTTTAAAGATAAAATGAAAAGAAAAATGTAAACGATTTTTTATGAATGTACAATACAATATTTTCTGTTATAAAATTTGTCCCTAGTTTTGACATCCTTAAATTAAATATCCTAGAAGAGAGGATCATTAACGGGTAGATATCAATCTATTGAAGATTACAAATACAGCAAAAGTAGTTTTTGGACCTTAAAATGTCAACATATATGTAGCTCCATAGCATTTGCAAGTGTGCGTATCGTTCAATAGCGTTCCATGATGACATAATGTAAAAGTGGAAATGACGGTAATCGCATTTCTGCAAATGACTGTGATTGATATTGACTGGTAGAATATATCCCGATCGTTGACACATTAAGATATTCGCACCCTGGAGCCGCAAATGTCTTAACTGTTCGACATCACTGAATTAAAGGCTAACTTTTATAGCGAATTCATGATTGTTGGCGGTAACTGTCAATATCAATACTGCTCCATAGTATATAGATTTAGTGTACACTTAATGTATCACGATCGAATTCACGAAATAAAACGAACTTCCAAACGGCTACGACCACGAGTAAGTCTACTGAAACTCCATTTGATGTAAAGGCTCTTGAGTTAGCATTAAAACATCCTTGTCATTAAAACTATAGAATTGAAGTGTGATTTGCACAAACATCCGTCCGATTCGGACTGAAAACTCAATATTCACAGAATATATCTGGTGGTGGTCTAGGTATTTTTTTCTGACATACTACCTCAGGAATAAACCCACGACACACACATTTATTGACGGTATCCATTGACATGATGCCCGTTTCTCCTACAGCATACGTTTCCCCGAGGTATAGACATTCACCTGTCAGGAAATGAACAAAATTAGGTCATTTAAATTTAACTGTTAATAATTATTGATACTATTGTTGACGAGGTACAAATATCTGAATTCATGCAACCATATTTCTTATTCCGAGGATGCACATTCAAATTGCTTTGACCTTAAAGTAAATAATGGTGGGTCTTTTCTGGAACACAGTCGACCATGTCACTTCAAGAGCAGTTTATCAATGCGCGTTCACAAAGGCCGTTTTTAATGAATAAAAATGTTCGAAGGGCTACTCAGATTAATTAATTTATTGTTTGAAAGTTATGAAAAGTAGAAAAATTGTCTTGTTTTCATTGTATTTTCTATATCTTCTCTATCTTGATGTTGATCAAATGGAACTTTATTATCATAGCAACCAATGATACCGTAGTGACCATCGTAGCAATCCGTTTTGACTGGTTGTTTTCTTCGTAATGCATTTAAACATCTTTTGGATGTAATTATAAGGATTAACCTTCATTTTGACGGCGTATAAGGTAGTATGAAAGCAGTTGGCAACGACCATGACGAGCACCATAAAAATATGTTCGTTGTCAACTGCGTTCATACTAGTGTTTACCCCGTAAACATGTAAGATCCATACTTTAATAAACGTACAGTCAATACAATAAGAACAGGATAGCATCAAATAAAAAACAAAGCCATTGTCAAAGTGGCTGCAAAGAATCATCAATTGCTGGCACGATTTTTGACCACTGTGAACAATTAAGTAGGATTAAAAGAAAAAGGACTGCGGGACTCCCATCCATTTGCTGCTCAATGTTTTTAATCGTGCACGACGGTTTGTGCATTCAAATACACTTGAAACAGTTGTCACGGAAACGATTTTAGAGATTAACATTAACAAGCGTCTTTCCCTACGAAATATTTCAGAAAACAATATTACATTAAAAGCAAATTCAACATATCCACTGTTAATATTACACCTACCTGGACAGGGCATACATATTTTGGTGCGGTCAGGTCGTGGTACCTCCCCATTGCCACAAACAGAAAATTCCGGGCAGGAGTAGAATTTGCAGTAAGTGCAATGACGGTCGGAAACGCAGCCAACTTGGTACCCAGAGACCCTCGGCGGCTGTTTTCTAGGATTACAGTACTTCACACATTTGCCATACCACGCTGGTTTAACATATCGGGGCACTGTCAGTGATTAAAATAGGCATCGTGTAAGCAAGCCACAAAATGTAACATTATTGATGAATTTGACATGAACAGCAAGAATTATATAAGATACATTTGGTATCAGAATGACACTCCATCTATTTGTATTTTCTTTTTCAATTTTAAGTTAAGATATGCAATTATTATAACGTCCTTTATATTACGACTTTTTTGTTTTAAGCAAAATAAGGATAGATGTTATTGATTAAATAATACAAGGACATTGTGTTAACAGTATATAATAATTATTGATTTGGATAAGGTTATCATGCAGGTGTAGATCTTTTTAAGAAAATAATCTTTTTGAAAAAGTATGTAAAATCGAAGAATTTTAAATTACAAGGAAAATGCGTTAAAAGAAAAAACAGTCAAAAATAATTATATTAGATATTTGTCTCATTAAATTCCATGACGTCAGCAATCATTTACACAGGTGCAAATAACCGTGTAATTAACTGATGATATGTGATTAATTAACAAATCTATAAATCCACACGAAATGTGATACACTGTCCTAACTTACAGTAGGGTCCAACTAATATAGTGTCTTGATACCGCGTTATGTTTTTTTTGTTAACGAACATCAAAATGTTAGCCAGTAGAGAAATATTTGCAACATGGTTAATGGTATACATCCTTTTTCACGTGCTGTTATTCCACAAATATTGAAACAAGCTCTCCTCTATCAAAATTAATGATGTTGCACAGTCACGTCAGCCATTAATATGCAAATGTGGTAATTATGTTTGTCCTTTCTTTAAGCTGATAATTCATGAGGTTATGCACATTCTTATGACCTGCAAAATTACATGCAGTTTTATATAATTTTCAAAAGTTACTTTCGGTAACGATAACCGTCGTATTCCTTCATCAGAGACCGAATGGCTTTTACGCATATGTCAAATCCATTTAAGAAAATATTTGTTGATATTTATTTTTATACATATTATATAGAGACATGGCGATATACATTATGATTATATTAAATATTGTTGCATAAATAACATGTGAACTTTTAACATGATTAACACTGAATTCTGTAATGTTCATAAAACATAATAACAAAGAAATTAATCTTCATCATGATTAACGATGAATTATGTAATGTTCATAAAACTTTATAAAAAATGAATCACACATATATCTTTCAAATATACAAAACACTTACCAGCCATAGGAAGGATAAATACCACACAAACGAACAATACTGTCACTCGAGTCATGTTGCTTTCCATTTGTCTAATAACTGTGGTGGATGGATACTTCAGGATTCCCAGTCACTTGGCCAAGTAGTAATCTGACACTCGGAATATAAACAGCGGACAAAACGAAATCGAAAGTGATTAATTATTATGTTAAATCTCCGTGATTTCAATTATTATAACGTCGTTTTGTCTCTTTAACAATTATTTCCAGAATGGCAAATTGATACCTGTTACCTCAAGTCATGGTAAGCATGGTCTTTCCAGCCTTGAGTGTAGTCTAAATTAATTTATAAGGATGTAAGGTGTATTATTCAATGCCAGACCGGGTCTCACAATTAATGTATTTTCACAAAAGCGCATAATTACCCTACCTTCTAATTAGCTTGAATTCTAACATAATATTTGATACGCAACTTAAGAGATGGTTTTATGGGCATTTAAATGCGAATGTATGGCACAGATTTGATAAAATATGCACTGGACGTTTCAGCTTTATTTTATATATAGGTGGTCTTTCATTAAAAACATATGAGTAATAAAGTGTCAGTTATTTGAGTCGTTTCTCGAGACATCAGATAAAACGGAAGGATTACTAAGTGAAACTCCCTATAGACACCGGTAAACAAGAAACGTCCAAACACCACAGTTCATTCGCTTTTGAAATAAGATAACCACAAACAATAAGTTTAATGGAAGATATATGGTACCCTCACACATGGTTTGGGTCGACAGACGGTTTCAATTAACTGTATGTTGAAGTACTTATTTAATGTAATTACATTTATATTCCTAATAATTTGTGTACTTATTATATATGACGTAATAAATAAAAAAAAATTGTGTAAACCAATTAGTTTGAATTTTGACGTCATAAATTACTAATGACACATTATGGACGATTCTGCTAAGGATAATTTAAGGCTAGGCGATCTGGTAACGTAAATCGTGGGTTCGAGGCCCAGACAGGACATGAATCAAATTGTCTTCATATGTAGTCCCTTGTGTTTTAATTATTTACTCTGTCGTGAGTATAGAACTGTAAACCACTGCAACATCAAAACGGTTTTTGAGGAAGCCGGTATTGTGTCATAGTAATAGCTGCTGACATATCTCGGCTATGCCAATTGGTAGCGTAGATAATGAGGTGTGAGCTAGATGCCCAGATATTATATTATTATCTTACTCACCATTGAGGCTGGTGGTACAGTATCTCCAAGCTACTATCTGACTAACATGACACTTTACAACTCATGTGTTTCGTGATAGCACATTTAAAGAAAGAGACAGAGACAGAGACAAAGAGAAAGAGAAAACAAGACAGATAGACAGAAGAGACAGACAAAAGGGCAAAAAGACAGAAAAAGAGACTGAAACAAAGAGAGAGCGGAAGAGAGACAGACAGACAGGGGCATGGACAATGGCAGACAGACAGACAGAAAGACACAAAAACAGAGACATGGACAGTTTGAGTTAGATTTGTCGGTATTCCAAAGGATTAATGAAGTCATCTGGTTCCTTCATTATAACAAAATCAACAACAACAATCGAACAAAAAACCATTCAGCGGTAAAAGGAATACAACAGTCGATAGATACAGAACATATGGTTATACATGTACACAGACTAAAAGAGTCATGGATATGATAAAAACGAAGTAATATTAATGAGATATGCAGTGCGTCACGCGTAGGCGCCGACCTTATGTACATTTTCAGGTTTCATTACGGAGCCAACATTAACATGCCAACACTTTTTTTTATGTATGAAACAATTTATGTGTTTTAAAAACAATTTCTTTCAAGTCAATATGAAGCTAGATTAAATAGCACAAATGTCTTTCTCGCATTTATTACCTTTATGGCAGCATGCGATATACAAATCTCAGAGTAATTAAAGTAAAAGCTGAGAAAAAGCATTACAGGGCACAATTAAGATAACAATTTGCAATTAAAATTTATAAATAATATTTATTTTGACAAGACTGTTTGTCCTATATTAAACACATAACAAGGCATGACACTTTTAATACTTGAAGAACTCATAAACAGCGTTGAATCATTTTTTACAGACACGATATTTTCTTTCTAGACCAATATATAATGGTTTTGATCGTTAGCATCGTCATTTCGCAACGTCCTGCAATATCATCGACTTTTCCATCGTCTCAGTATTCGGATTTTACTTTGATAGGCTGAGGATTTGAATTGTCATTCTATTTGTATTTTCCGACACTTAGACGCGACAGAAAGTATATGCAGGTGGTAGCGTAGGACTGAGAATCTCAATAAAGTTCACACGCCACAAAAGGTTTTCGCCTCGGGAAGGTGTTCAGTACTACAACGCACCTTTCCTGCACTATTGCATTCACATTCATTAATCTGATCATATGACTTGAATCTGTCCTTCTTCTTGTACGCTTTGCCGGTATACACGCAGGTTCCTGGTCAAAGGAAAATATAATGTAAACATTGTATTATAATAATAATCGCAATAGTTTTCGTACAATTTGAAATAACATAGTAAACAAATCTCCACGAACTTAAAATTGCCCTCAAATATGATATACATGTATTTGAAAATAATAAATACATGCAATTTAATGGAATATATGTAGAACAAAATATATTGTAAGGTATACGCCTTGCATATTTATGTCAAAAAATAAAGATGTTCAATAATGAAATATTAAGTTAATATAATCAGAATGGTAACTAGTTTAAGAAAAATAAAACGGTTATCTAGGAGTAGCTACATACCAAACGTGTAGCTTGGTAAATTTTATTAGTGAAACGACAATTTACAAAATTGATCAATTATATTGAGATATATATCTATATTTATTGTATTTTTTTATACACGTTTGCTGTTCCACTTTCAGCGTTTCGTTTGCGTAGCATTTCCGTAGCGCTTGCGTCCAAGGTAAAAAAAGGACGTGTAAGGGTCTGTTTATGTATTAATACTTATACTTAGATAAAAATTAAAAAAGATAATAAAATAAACTATGTATAGTTTTGATACGAGTTTTATTTCCTTATTTAAATAATATTTATTCAGATTACAGATTAAACTGATAAAAGTATTTCAAGTAATCATGCTGTGACCCTCTGCTTGAATAGGATCAGTCGCTTAATAAGAACTTATGATACTAGCTTATTAGGTAATTATGTCACGTAATTAGGAGATAATGAGTTATACTTATTATGTTGCTATATCGTAATAACGAGATAAGCTTATTGATCTTAACTGTTTTTCCAGTAGGTTCAATTATTTTTTTATTGTTGAATGCAACACATATTGTGTTTTTTTAAAAGCGCTTGGAGTTGTGATAAACGTTATGTTTATAAAAAATAATCAGAAAATACAATTTGTCTCACTATTCTATTCATCGAAATAAAAACACAGTGTCGCTTAAATGGCGATCCAAAGACAGGTGCTTCTCTATAGAGTCACAATAGGAAAAGCTTAACGCACTATCAGCTTGACCTCCAGCTTACACGAATTATACTTAAACAACATCTGTATTAAAAAAGTGGATGTTTTTGTACATATCCAATGTTTGTATCTTATTCTGTAAGCACCAATCTTTTGTTTTTGTATAAATATTGGCGGATAATTTGCTACTGATTTTACTATTTTCATTCAGGTCTGTTAAATTATGTATAAACTGCACTCACCTACGTGCTAAGTTAGGTGTTAACATGTATAGTCACTGTGATAAATGATTCCTATGACATTGTATGACCGTGGTGTCATGCGATTTTAATTACACACATCATAATGACGTTTTAATGCCGGTTGTAATGAATCTGAAAACGGATGTTTACCAATGAAACCCTTATCATTATTATATCCAGGTTGCTCATCATCATAGACAAATTTTAACATGTGGCAGTGAGAATGTGTCAAAGAATGAGACGAAATTGCAAATCTCTGTTTCCAACAAATAGTTCTGACCTCTACAATCTGAATTAAAATTTACCAGGACAACTCACAACTGTCTTTTTAAGTCATTCAATTTCAGACCGATGTGCTGTCTTTATATAACCACTGGCAATGCAGACCGTACATACCAACCATCACCCTCAAGTCTATGACAGCCGCTAACCTTAACCATTTCCTTACAATATTGAGGGATTACTGCTGGGGTAAATGGTATGTGGTTTTATGTCTCGCTTGATTCGCCATGATAAATATTTCAAAATATCGTTAATCATATATTTGGTAATTGAGAAGTTGTATCCATGCTAACAAAAATGTATTAAAAGAAAGACGAAATCCTGCATACGCCTTCTACTTTATTGTAGTTGTTTTTACTGTTTACCATTTTACACCTCGCCTTGAGATTAAAATATACCTAATGAAATCTGCATGTAAAATCTCCTTTCAGTTAAAATTATTGGAAAAGTAGAAGTCCTGTACAAATTGCAAAATGTATTACCTCCCTGATGTTGACACTGCTCAGGAACCGATTACGAGTTCAGGATGAGATTACACGAGCTTGCTGGTAGTTAAATATTCTAGGCTATTTGACGTTCACCCTGATTACACTTTGTAACAGTCTATTTTAAAATTTCACTAGGATTAAACACATCCGAGATGTACCCCTTTCTTTTTTTTCCTGTACATTTTACTTGTACCTAAATCCCCCAAACTTACATTCCTACAATTGAAAGGTCACAATGCATGATACGGATATAAAAAATAGCATTTTACTACATGAATGTGCGCGACAAACACAGTATTTATCAGCGCAGAAAATTCAGTGTACATATACGCTAAAGGTTAAGCTGGGAATTTCTGTTCATTCGAAGTAATGACCCTACACAGAAACATGCCCGCGATATTTGATTCTACAAAACACTTCACGTTTTATTTTCAATTAATAGAGCATTGTGACCAATCAGACCCCGTTATTCTTTACAATGATTAAGTTCACTGTAACTCTATGTTTCAGTGAAATTGATTTTACAGTTTCCTTTTCACCCTATCATAACAACTACAAGGATATCATACCTGGACAAACCATGCAGTTCCTATCTATTGTCGGTACTGGGGGGATTAGCTGCCTCCTTCTTTTACACTCCTTAACCTCTGGACAGCCAAAATACTTGCAGTAGACACAATCTCCATTTTTTATGCAATACCGGTACATTTTTTTTATCCATATGGGATGATGAGGAGCGCAAGACTTTACGCAATGCCCATACGGTTCAATTTTGCCGTAACCTGAAGTAGAAAAGAAAATCAGTTGAACTAAATTTAAATAATAAAATAATGTTATTTTCAGTTTGTCTTGAAATTATTTTGATTTGTTTTACAAATTATTACTATTTCAAACGAGTCTTTATAATGGCCACAGTTGTGAAAACATAATAAAATTATAATATTAAATTGATTAATATTATCAGGGTTACAGGTGTTTTGCTTCATCGTATATTCCAGAAAATGGAATGAATGGAATGAGGATTTTCAGGAATTCGAAAGATTGTTTGAATAATGTTTTATATTTTCTCCTCAAAACTGCTTCCTCTTTAGAAGTTTTTACTGTTTTACTTAAGGAGCGACCTTGTTCTCTAATGACAGATTTATTCACGGAGAAAGTCAGATAAAATATACTGAGGATAAAGTCGTGAGTACGACTGAGTTCCTGGTTGACAGTATATTTATTGAGTTCGATGACAAGACTTTCGTATGGGAACAAACTGTGCCCCTTTTGGCTACTTGTTTTCTGTTTGGTTCGTTTTTTAATTAATCAATTAGCATTTCAGGACTGGTGGCAAAAACCTAGGCAAATTCGTCAATATAACATTCAGATATATCAGCAAGATGCTGGCTTTAAATAGCTAAACAGATATTGACCTTGTCGATCCGATCGTAGCAATATTCCTGAGATTGAAATCAAAAATACAATAAACGTTTTCACTTTAGCCATTTCACGAGAGATCTTTACTTACATCATAGCCAACAGACACAGCTTACTCGAAAGCTGTATGCGGGATGAATTCGATTTTCGATCGTGATTATTTTGTTTTATATAATGACAATCCTCATCCCTAAACCTACGGTATAAACATGTCAGAGTTGATTCAGTACTCAGAAGATTATTTCAAATAAAACATTCTCGTGACAGATGGCAACTACTGGCGGTCAAATTTAAAACATAGGTTTTCTATATATGCAGTAATAAAGATAATTGGAAAGTCTTGTAGTGATCATAATCACAATATGAACTAAATGGACTCACTGTCTTTCTTTGTCTCTTCTACAAACTCTTTCATTTTGGGGTTTTATGCAACTCTGACTAACCTATTATCAGTGTAGGTGATAAGATGGAATGCCATGCTGTCATGTCTACCATACCATATTAAATGGACACTAGACAGCACTTGTGACTGATCCTTGAGTTGCCGTATGATACTGGAACATAAAATCTTCTAACTTTTTCGAACTGCAGTTCACCAATGTCTATCGCAGAACTCTCTACACATTTGTGGGGATCTTATCTGACTAATTTATCCATACACATCTGCTGACGGATCTCCGCTATCATATTTACCCTTTCCAGTACTGGTATTTCTATGATAAGCTTATATATATGAGGACACATTTGACCTGATACGCCTTGTTGGTGTTCAAGTTAAAGGTCACACTCTATATCAAATAAGACCATCAAATGGTAATGGGTTACGTTATGTTTCTGAATATTATCCCTATTAATTATATAACGTATATGATGGTAAAATATTCCAGTGTTTAAAACAGGGGGATACATATGTACGATACTGTATATTTATTCAAGCTGTAACATGTATTAATATGCATGTTGTTTGCCTTAAACAAATATACATCATTTTCACATATGTACGTTACTGTATATATATTCAAGCTGTAACATGTATTTATATGCATGTTGTTTGCCTTAAACAAATATCCATCATTTTCACATCGTCAAGTCCGTTCTGTAAATGTCAGGTTAAATTGTAAGTTTAATAGAGATACATATAAACACGTTTCTAATAAACAATACAATTTAATTGGAGGACAATTGGAGGGTATTTCTTGTAAGATAAAGAGTACCATCAAACTAAAATATGTAATACCATTAAGAATATATGTCTGTTTACTTTATTTTAAACAAATATTTTTTTAAATACAGCTGTTGTTCAATAGAGTATTTGCTTTGCAGTAATATATTAATACAAACATCCCTTTATATTTTGAAAGTCAAGAATTATGTTTTGGTTGATTTATTATTATTAAACAAGAATTATTGTTAAACTATTTAAATATTACTTAAACTGAGGTTACTTATTTTTGAAAGGTACCTTATTTAATAATAAATTAATGTCTGTTTTTTGTCACAAAATAAGTCATTTTATTGCTTCTTTCACACTAATTACAGCAAAACGGCACCTTATCATGACCTGTTTTACAATATTATTGCCTGTTTACATTCTTCATGTGCAGCTAGTATCTTTGGTTAGGTTTCCTTTATTCAAATATAAAAACTAGCATGCATGAACGATTTCAGGATATTACGGAAGAGCACTAAAGCTACTTCGAAAATAATAGCTATCATTTTTTTGTTGAAAAACTAACTCAAAATTTTTGATTTGAAAACTCCAAATTTAGAGAAACTGTAACTCACAATGTCAATGAACGTACACAAGATGTGGATTTATTATCGCGCACTTTCGAAATTGTTTCGTAGGATATGTATTTTTTTCAAAATAGCTTATATCATACGGTTTTTCTACAATGCCTAAGTCAATGCACTGCATCCATGAAATTATTATCTTTGACTTAATCTTTTATCCTTAATAGTTCGCATATCTTAATCTATATCAGATTAAAATAGAAAATCCCATCACACCAATACATTACAAAATAGAATCTCACGTTGTGCCGAAACACAAATCCACAGTACGCATGCGCAGAGGATGGCATTCATGCTGCTATGTATGTCCTGTGGACTGCAATAGATAAATATATCATAGATTATTTCTTATTTTATATTGAATTAAGTTCTGTTTTGCTCAGATTTAATTTTGCAAATGGATGTATAGGTATTTGAGCGTTTTACTCGACAGTAATTTCTGATAAAATGTATAAATAATGGTACGCTTTGTGCATTCCTAATTGATTTGTACAAAACGTTTTATTAAGGCACCATTTTCAGTGTTACATCAATACATGCTATCATCAATAGGAGTGTTATGTATCTTGCCATTTCGACAATATTGATGGCTGTGGTAGGCTACGCATTTAATGATGTATATTATACAAGTAGACCTTAACGTCATTATTGTTCATTCCGTTTTTGTTACTGTAGAATAACCTTCACAAAACGAAATATATCTAAGTTAGAAAAATGTTCATAAGTTTACGGTTCGTTTCCAGTGTAAAATATTAAGTCAAGCAGCGCTTTTGAAACTGGGATCTACTTCAGTTAAACCGATAATACTAAATGAAAAAAATAGTTTACATAATAAGGTTTCGATTTTTGTATTAACTTATTCTGCTTCATGAATGATTAATAAACGACCGGTAGATATTGTCACTACATCGATTAATAAAAAACAACGTTCAAATATAATTTTTCCTAAGCACTAGTGCTTTGTATAAAGTTGTCAAATAATATATCAATAACTACATTACTTACAAATTTTGATGATAACGAATGTTGATTTTGCGATTAAAACATTTTCTTCAAGAACAATTATATAAAGTCGGCATATTTTATCGTCATGACATATACTGCAAAATTTAAATTTTGTAATAAATGCTATGTCGTTTTCCATAAAGGGTTATAAATTGAATTGTAGTTTCTCACCTTCTTAGATATTTTCATAAGAATTATAAATTATAGAAATATAATATGATAATTTAATAATGTTTCAACAAATTTTAAAATAATTTAGTTAACATGCAAAATACACACCTTGGCGAAAGGAATCCACTGGGAACTGTCTTCGACTATCCGCATAGCGTAGCGAATTGACCCGTTATATATACCGATACGGGACGTATGCTAATAGTTGACCTTATGGAAATTAAGTCTTTATTATAATTTGTAATTAAAGAATAGCATCACTTGATTATAATTAGAAACCTATATAATTTACTAAGTGGTTTGTCTGTGTCACTGTCTGGCAGTTTCTACAGTGATTCTAATTAATATGCACATACATGTAGATATAACCCCCTCTGCAGTGACGTACTGTGCGTTATTGATGATATATATCCTACCAATAATTAACAAATTTGCAATTAATAAAGGTAAGCTGGTGTAGTAAAATGATGCATTTCCTTCCTGTTTAAGTGACAATTCATGTCATGCTCAGTGTATTTCCTGTAAACTTTACCGTTGAATTGAGTGCATATCCATTCCCAACTTGTGCAAAGGAATCCGGCATCTATAATTGTGCTAATGACAGAATTAAATCAAAATTAATATGAGGTTTCTCAAATTCATGACATTTTCATTATGACATGTTATTATAAATTATTTCTTGAAAGAGGATCATGCATTAAACTGACCTCCTAAATGATTTTGAAAGAAAGAATTGGCGGAAGAAATATAGCTTTAGTGATTTAACATCAAACATTTTTAAAATGAGTTCAAGAAATATTTGATGCTTAGAATAAATTAAAGTATCACAGTTTTAGTATGCATGTACACCAATGTATGAAATGCGGTTAATAAGTTATAATATAATAAAACTTATGGGTCCTTTTGTAAGAAGCATTAGTAAAGTTTAATATAATTGTGCATGGCAAAGAAATAATTCAATCCATTCCATTATAAAAAATGTCCGCTTAAGACCTAAATCGTTTGAGTTTAGATAATATTTTCTATAACCTTTTAAAAAGTAGTCGCGTAATTTGTATCCAAGCATAAAAACTGCTTATTCATAACACAACTTACATAATATATCGAAATTTGATTTTTAAAAACCCGTTGACTTTACGTATTTGATATAATACAATCAAAATAAGCACAATTCCAACAGAAGGACATTGCGTTACATATCATTATAGAAAGATAAATAGAAATAACTAGTTACTTCCTTTATTAGTATTATATTTCCAAACCCCATGATAGTAAATGATATAATCCTCTTAGGAGGCAAGATAGTCTAGTGGTAGGACGCCGGACTCGTGACCGAAGGATTGCGGGTTCGAGTGACGGCACGGCACTGTGTTGTATGTTTGAGCAAGATACTGTACTCGCTTGTTTCAGTCCACTTAGCTGTAAATGAGTACGTGGTTGGGCAGCGCTAGAATTGTTGAATGCTAGCTGTTAGCGCGAAATGGCAGCTCCTGCTGTATGCTCCCCAGGGAGTTGAGCAAGATATTAGCTGGTTGCAAAGGCCCTATAACC
>JAUMHH010175207.1:0-15659 GCA_032359455.1 Chlamys rubida
CTACACGCATGCATCTTGCACACAGGGGAGGCCGTCCTTAAATGACCATAGATGTTGATAGGACGTTAAACAATACTTAACCAAACCAATCATGACACTGTTAAATATACAATGCTATAAAATTCAAGCAATCTATATTTTCTGCTGTCAGTTTTGACATCTATGTTGTGATTACGAAACATTATTCGCTAACATTTATTAGAATAATAACATATAGAAAGTATACAATATTTATTGTTCTATGATAATTTTCAAAGAGATTGCAATAGACACAATATCAAATATCATTGTTGTCACCGATTAAATATAAAGATATATACACTTACAATGTAACATGCGCACTTTTCTATGCAACAAATCTTCACCGCATTATGCAACAGTTACATATCGGCTCCCTCTCATCGTACATTTGTAGCTGACTGTGTAGATGTACGAGGCTTCTCCATACAGGAAAACTACCGGCTTAGGCTTAACTGATCAGAGGTTCCGTTTCTCGTCTTCCTTCTTATGTATTTTACCATATCTGTATCAGTATCGACTCGATAGCAATGTCGCTTTATGTTTGGTTTCAGCAAGCCGATTACAATCACACGTTCTATAAAAGGCTATAAGTATGTTATTATAGCGAAAGATGTGTTTGTGTTGTTGTGATGTCGATAGAACAGTTTCTGACTCAAGTACATCCTCCATATTGATATATTTGGTATGTTAACAATAACGTCACACATTACTGTTGAATCGTTATAATTATTACATATGTAATTAATAAAATGGCATGTTTTAAACCTGCTGATATGACTTTCTATTAATCGCGAACATATATGTTTATATGGTTCTTAAAAGGACGAAGCAGGTGTATGATGCAATGAAATACATTTTTGGCGTACTGTATTTAATACACTGTACCAATTTTTAAAGGTGCAGTCGCTTAAAGTGTATGTGTGTGTGTTACGTTCATTGATGTAGATATTTGATATTGGAATCACCATCATTGTACTTTGTTGTTCATAAAAGCGTGCAGGGTAACAAAATGTCAAAATGAGATAAGAATGAAGAAAATATTAAGAGCGAAAGCAACAGCGTAGAAAAATACAAAGTTAACTTCACAACTTTACTTCCTTGTTTACCTAAATATACGCAAGGTACAGGCACAGATGATGTATCCATGTCGATAAGCAGCATCACTTTTCCAGTTTACACATCATTACTTTAATCATAAAATCACTTATATACATATAACGTTTTCCGCTTCATTTATCCTTAAATATTATTAACAGAACAACATTTTCCGAACCATTCTTCGCTTAGTCATCTTTCACTACAAACATTCCAATCTATACATATTCTCTGTGCTAAGTACATAATTCTTCTTAAACTTTATACATTAATTTCACTTTATACATCAATAACCCTGCTTTACTCATCACTAATTATCTTTAACCTGGTCGAGCTGTATTTTGTATTTTCATCTGAGAGAACACCTCCCTTGGTTTATTGTTGCCATTTACTTGTATCTAATACTTGGAAAAGTTTCATCTCATTACCTAAACAGTCAGTTGTAAAATAAGTCAAACTTAGTTTTATTGAAGCAAATCATTATTACATTAATAATGTATTGCTACTATGTTTAAATATGTATAATGGTAATAACACTGTATAAGAATGCATTGTAGTAATTTAAAGGAAGAAATGATCATGTCATTCTCCACCGGTACCATATGTTTCATATACAATTAAATACGTATTAAGGAACCACCCAAAAGAAAACTTAAAACAATTCTTTTTCAAATGTTGTCACCTAATAAACTATTAATATTTAGTAAACTGCTTTATGGAGACGGTAAAACGGTAGTTTTTTTTTTGAGATATGATTGATCAGTAGTGGTGGTATCTTGAGGAGATAAGATTGTGCATCATTTAACAAGCGCAACGCCAGAAC
Organism: Chlamys rubida; assembly: GCA_032359455.1. Taxonomy (NCBI): domain Eukaryota; kingdom Metazoa; phylum Mollusca; class Bivalvia; order Pectinida; family Pectinidae; genus Chlamys; species Chlamys rubida. The sequence continues at coordinate 1,940 of JAUMHH010175207.1, forward strand.
GATTCTTCTTTGTTAATGAAACGTTCCAAGCTTATAAATGAATTTTATCTATACATGTATCCCCCTACCATTGATTATGTTTCATAGTCGCATGCTGTTACGTATATAGCGTAGAAGCAGTTGGCTAACACCTATTAAGCTAGCGACACCTATACCTTATCGTATATGTATTATATTTTCACTACCATTGTAATTCATTACTGGAATGTTGTGTACATGTAATGTATGTCGGGAAACATTCGCCCAATCAATCTTTCGCCAGTCACTGTTGGCGCCACATTCGCGCAGTGTTGATTTCGCTCTTCCATTCGAAGTCGAGGTCGGTACATTCTCCACCACTACGGAGGACAAACAAGGCATAAGCTTAACTACGAAAATGTCCCGGTTATATTATTTGCTTGAACACTTGACTACGGGTAAAATCAAAATATTTGCACTTGTTCCACAACTGATGTAATTTACTATGTGTAATATGTAACGTATATCATATAATTACGACTTCTTAAGTGATTCAAACTGAATTTTTGAGAGAGGGAACATCTTCATGTCTTTCCATATTTCTGATACCGAAGGCTATTTGCTCAATCCCTCAACCAATGTCATATTGATGTCGAAGAGACAAATATGGAATAATCCTTGTCAATGTAAATTAACATCGTATATCAGGAATATTATGATACTTGTGTATTTCAATTATGCTATACATATTTATGCATGAAAGACAGAGTAAAGTTGCCTAAGGTATCTTTATAATTGTTCATTATTGTAGTTAGTTTTCATTTATAACCAACATTGATACGTTAATCAATGACATTCCTTAGATAAATAGCATGTATTTAGCTTTGTTAATACCTTAATTGGACGTCAGGCAGAAGTTGTTTGCCATCGAGCCAGGAACCAAACCGATGCCTACCAGCACTTTCGGGTTCGGTATTGTTTTAAACAAGATTTTAGATGTATCCACTCATAGGAAATCACAGGATATTTTCAAAATAGTACATTAAATGTTGAAGTATCCTTCTGGAGGTATAGATTTTGAGTTGAATCGTTGAAATAATTTTCTTTTCATAGCGGCTTTGAGACTAGTTTTACACCTGTGTTATGATCCTTAGGAAGCTCATGGCTACACAAGATCTCGCGGTTGAGAACATTCTCACTGATTCAGCATGACGGTCTTATCCTCTCTAAACATTAAGTATTCTATCCTTTTTTGTAGATTTTCTATTGTCTATGGTAATAGGGGCGATACCAACTGAACTGGCCGGGTCTACCTAGTATCCATCAAAATCTGGCGACATTTGGGTATATCTCATGGTCATTTTATCATGTGTATTGTGTTAATTAAATGAATTTATGAAATGAAAAAAATAGCAAACGCTCTCAACCTCATTCCTGGCAGGTGTTGGCACATGTATCAGCTGTAAATAACTGTATTCGATTGCTTTCAAATTCCTCTTAGTGTTTCTTTTATATTCAAGATGAAGACTGAAATGATGAAATAAGCATTTTCACTGTAATAGGTTTCTTAAAGGAATGTGTGATATTTCTACATTTCATTTTTAATCTCCACTCCGCAAGAAGTGATGTGCTTGTAACCAAATGGATTTAGTTATAATTGGAAAGCTTTTGATGATGCATACAAAATGCATTTGTAATAGAAAGATAATTTTATTGTAGTTAGTTTAAGCATGCATTGCGTAGAAAAGCAATACAGATGTAATCAACCCTTTTGCACAAAATTCACACATTTGTTTATTTTCATAATATATTGATAATAAACGAGAGTTTAAGATCGGTATGTGTAGTAATGCTTCAGGAAAAGTGCAAATCATATTGTCTCTGAAATAGGATATAACAATGCACTTTATTTTCACCAATGACAAGGCCGTCAATTCATTCACCCCTGGAGACACATTTGAACTCCTCCAGTTCAGAAGTTGGAATAGTTCATAATGAAAAATTAGGGGTGGATGGGTTAAACAGGTCTCAGTGTGTGGCTAATGGTAGTATGTTATCACAGCCAGCATCCTAGCACAACCTCGTTTTTTTATCCTCATCATCATTATCGTAATCCTAACATCAGTAAACGTCGTTGGTGTTAGCATCGTCCATCATGTCGGAATCACCTAACACTCGGGCACGAGAAAATATAATATGATAAGACATATTCTTTCCGTTGGGATTCCTTGAAAGAGTACAGTCAAACCTTATGAAATCGCATAAAACTAAATATATCGGCGTCGTTCTTTGAATTTTAAATTATACAATCAGTGCCAGTTACATAATAAACATAATTTTACTGCAAATAACAAAATTTATATTTAAACAAATTGTGTCTAAGAACTATAATTGGGGTATATCATGTGTTGTAATTAATGTGACGTCTGACAGGAAATTCTTCAGACCTATTTCATATGTATTTTGCAAGAGTTATTAGCCATAATTGAGTTCGGATTCATCTGTATATGCATTTTGCATGTAAACGTCATACATAAAAAGCATACAAATGTATTCAAGAGTTATACCACGCGTTTCGTTAAATTTCATCAGTTAATTGATGAGTGGAAATGACGCATTTGATATATTGTATGCATTATGTACTGAGGTATATAACAGCATATCTGATTGGATTATTATGAGCATATGGCTTTGAAATAAAACGTCATTTCTCTCGAGATTCCCCGGCCATATTGTCTGATTTAGGGCCTCCCTACAAATGAGAAGGAGGTTTAACACCGGAATTCCGAATGTCTGAAGCAGACGACAACAATGACATGCAATAGTGATAACCTTTAATTATTAATAAATGATGACGAAATAAGTATCACTATGTGTGAGGTCGTAAAGCTATAAGACTAGGCCCCCGAATCGCCGTATGTATATACATGTATGAGGCGTCGATTCCAGACCGTATTCCCCTGATAAATTGATATCAAAAGGTATATCAAAGAATTATATGATCACATGGTGAAGAGTTTACCTTGCAATATTCTTTTTTTCATAACGACATTCATTTAACGTCAATATCACTAAGGTGCTATATAACGTGTTTGTCCTCCCATCTGTTCTGTCATACCTACATAATAGTTAATATATGTATATATATATATTATCAGCATCATAACCATCATTATCTTCTTCATCCTCAACATTAGTGTGTTGGAACATAATTACGAACTTCCCGTAGATCAAGCCCCTCATACGACACTTGGATTCATGAATGATGGTAGATCGCCATTAACTAAAACCTGTATTAACAGACGAAGCCCTTAGGAAGCAAGGCAGCAACACGTATGTGGCGATGATCAAAGTACCTTTGTCAGAGTATATAGCGAGTAAACAGGTACTTCGGAACGGAACTGCCTAAAATGTTACAGTGATGGAAAGTGTTTTTGAAGAAAAGAAAGCTGAACATCAATACATTGCTTGAAGGTGGGTGTTATTTTTTTTCAATTTTGATTTTATGATATTGATTTTAGCTGAAATATCCAGAGTCGACAAAACGCTGTAATGTTTTGTCAAATGCCTTATAATATAACTATAGAAAATAACGCAAGGCTATTTGTCGTCCGATTGTCTGTTATCACATTACGATTATTACATCATTTTGACAAATATGTGACATTAAATGGCTTCGATCAACGTTTAAGGAGGTTCCTGTTTAAACTTCTGAAATTATTTACGGTATATTTACGGTTGCAATGATTCAAGGTATATTCTTGGAGTCTTAGACCACTTACGACCGATATGCCCACTTAATTTGCCATGAGACCCAATGACCTTTGTCCTAGATGATGCATGAAATATGTACTCCCCTGACTCTAGTAGGGGCTTTTATTGTATTCCCGTTCATTTGATGTTTTTCGAACTCCTGTTGATTGTCTCCACGTATCGACATTCACTTCATACGCTCACACGATATAAAACTAAAATCAAATAGTTGAATATCGATTGTTTACATTCTCTTTTATTTGAATTGCAGTTGATTAGAGTTATTTTCTGACAGACAAATTCATCAACAAATGCAGTATCAACCTGATACATGTGAAGATAACTTTTCCATAATTAAAAAATGCCTATTTGTTATGGCGTTTGACACACGCAATGTACCTTAGGCTTCCAGTTATGTTTTGTTGTTGGTGTTTTTCACTTTATGTTAGAGACTTGTTTGGACAAGACGCATCATGTTTTTAATGAATGCATGTCCAGCGTACTTGACCTTTTAGGTTCTCGACTCAAACGAGCATGCGTTTATTTTCCTTATCGATTGTTAACGTTTTAAATCCCAGATGACATGTAACAGACATTATGTAATCTACATGTATACACATAGTTTAACTGTATGATTTTTGACATGCAATTCCATTGAAGTCGGCGGCTTAAGTTCTGTTTTTATTCGTTCTGGGAGGTACACACCACTGCAGCTGTTGGGGAAACATGTTCGTTACCCTTTGTACATACTGAAAGTGAAATAATCAATTTTTGGAATTCCTAGAATACTCATAAAAATGACTAAATAACCATTCTTGTTGGTATCCCGCCATTCACCATTTCTCCCCATATTAGGACAAATGGTGGTGTTTCCGGTGTGTGCTTTAATTATGTACACGTTTAAGGATCCCCGTATCATGCTTTAAACTATAACTTTAAAATGAAGTTGGCAATGCCTTTTTTTGAAAATTAATTGATCTTTTGCGAAACTTTTCGTATAAAAAACTAGCAAGGAAATTCGAAAAAACTAAAGTTTAAAACAGCGTACATGTTGTGAAAATGAAACATGGAAAATCCGGACTTTTAACAAGCTTAGCTATCTGATGAACAGCATTTCCGTTGCCAAGTCCAACCGGTAGGTAGCTGCAAATATGAAAAAGTGAAATACTTAAGGATCCCTATTACACAGCACTGTGTTTTTTCGTATATACATAAACTTCCCCTTAACTTAGTTTTGGACATAACTGTAGCAAAGTTGGACCACCAACACTTCCGTTACCTAGGTAGCTCAGTCGGTTAGAATGACAGAGTAATTAAACAGAATCTAGGGTTCGAATCCCGGTCTAATCTTGCTGCATGATGTACACTTTGAACACCGTTGTTTATTTTATATTGTTTATTTCATCTTAATTAGTTTTTCATTTAAGTTCCGCAAAGGTAAGGTTTCCATTTCAGTAATATATATAGTCATGTCAAAACAACAAAATCCAATGCGTAGTTACAGTTTTTGGTAGTGGTACGGGGCTCCTTAAGTGTTTTACTTGTAGTGGGACAGGGATCCTTAAGTGTTTTACTTGTAGTGGGACAGGGATCCTTAAACGTGTGTACGATATACTATGAGGATAGCATGCACCTCCTATCTGGTGATGATTCCCTGTAGATAGCCTAGACGTCCTTTTGATATATAATATATCTCCTTCATGAAGAAATCATCCTGTGCATTGGGGTTACATGTATAACGCACATTATGTAGTGACTGGGCCGTGTTTATGTTAGCTTCAATTCTCCTTTTTGCGCTAAGTAGTAGACGCTACATGGTGGCTTCCGACCTCAACAGACATATATTGTAGATATGATGTATGTTTTTTTAGGAAGCACATATCTTTCTGTTCATGAAATAGAATCGAGCATATTAAATGCAACATTTAAATCAGACAAGAATTTGTTGACTTGATTTTAGAAATATAAGTACTTGGATAGCATTTTGCCTGTTACATCGCATGAGTTAATAAACATGGCATTTGTTTCTTTTCTTTTTCTGCACACTTCATAACAGCTGCTGCGACGACCTATAGGTATGCTATTTCAAAGGTGCATAACGATTCATGTTTCTGCTGCGTGGGTGCAAGTATAGGACATTCACATTTACTGTGTTTACTGTGTGCAGATTTGAATTCGCGCAGTGTTACTTTTGCATTTCTGTCAGAAAAGGTATACTCTCAGAGTTAAGAGTTCGTTCAGAAGAGGGCAGTTCGTGATAGTTTAATACATTTAAATGTTCGAACTTTGTATCGTGCTCTTATTCCTATAGTAGTCCTGTGGTATTTGTTAATATGTTGAAATAATCTATGATATTTTAAAAACGATAAAATATTCTAAAGTTTCCGTAATTACTTTTTAAATGCATTGCAACCTTTTAATGTCCGTAAGCTAATATTCCATGATCATTTTTGTCATTAAAACGAACTCTTATAACATTACAAATACCTTGCAATTTTAAAAGATTTTTGGAATTTTTGGTTGAATCCATACGCGAAAAGTGCTAGAATTTCCCCCTATACTATACTATACATATCTCTTACGATATTTCCTATATCAACAATAAAGATATTCCCCTATTCTATATTACGCGCTTGAAGGAACGACATCGTATGAAATGAATTTGTATGTAACGTACATTTAACAAAAAATGTGCTGGATTGTGCATGTTGTTGTTTACAATATTTTTTCTCTAGTGTACCATAGATATTTTAGATGTTTTATGAAATCCTTCATTTTTTGTGTTATGGTAACTTAAGGTTAATGTGATCGTTTGGATACTTCTGTATTTGATTAGGCAATACAAAATGTAACTTCTGGTCTATTTAACTGTACAGAACCATAATAAATATTTCGTGGGATTGTTTGCTATTCCCATTTTTTATTACAATTGTACCATAACAAAATGCGGTTCCGTGACAGGTATATAAAGCCATGATAACGGCAATCTCATTGGTGCACATACGATAAAAATAATTTGAAATACTTCAAAGCGAAAACATACTGTTATTGACAAACTCATTTCCGGTGAAAGCGAAGGTTCAATGTCAAATCGATCACTTTAATGCCGCTAGTGATTTTCAATTAAAAATGAACTTACAGTGTAGAGGACCATTTGTGTGGAATCATATCACTTGACATATTCAATGCAGTGTAAAAGAAAATCCTCTTGGCGTAAAGTTTTGATTGTGTAACGCACCATTATTTTACACATATCAAGATCGTCCCTTTAATCGTTTTCCTCTAGAGTAACCCAATTCGTATCCGCTCGGTTATTGCTGCCTTTGGGACGCCTACTTAGGTGCATTTTTCAGTGATAACCTCCTCCGTCATAAGTGTTCCCTTTAAATCAAAGTTAAATTTTATCTAATATCTTAAATAGTCTTCAGATGTAGTGGTATCTGTCCCCTAACTCGATTCGACGCTAGCAATATTGGATACATGAAACAACAATGATCACATCTGGCCAGCTGTAATGACGTTACAGTAACTCGTATTTACCAATACCACCGTAAGGCATCGTTTTTGTTTGTTTATACCCCTGTGTAGGTCAACTTCGTTTCAGTAATAATATTCACGCTAATTGCAAGATTGATTTATTCACATGAAATTAATCAGATTTACCCCCTGAACATGAAATCAAGGACTTTTCTACATCAGCATCGAAATTCCAGAGGTTACGCTTATTTTGTTCTCTGCACCCCTGGAATATGTCATAACAAAATTTGAGGCCCGCTGCGAGATATTTGATTGGTTTCATATGAAAACAAATGGCCAGTCACTTTACTGATACCTGTCCTTTGAAGATTACAGAAGAGCAGCACCCGACTTCAAAGCAAGTCAATTTTACTAATACAATGCCGCACAATGTTTATGCTATACAACATCAAGGATAAAACTGGTCATTTTGTATCATCCCCTATATAGCGAACGCTGGGCCTTTAATTTTGTTATAAAATATTCCAGGGGTGCAGAGAATGAAAGTGAGCGTAACCCCTGGAATTTGTTGGATACATCGCCCGTTTCCATAGATAACCAACATAATTATATTGCTTAGCTGCATTATAAGCATTACGATTTCAATTTTTCCTATTTGTGAATTTTCCTTTTAATGACAGTTAGATCCCTGCTTCTCCAAACAACAGTTTCATAACCAAATTGATTTGGGATCCAAGGGCTAGCATTGAATTACAAGATTTTGGGTAGATGTTGACAACTGACGGACAAACTTACGTGTACATGTACTACATTAACTTTCCAGAACTGCAGGTTGATGAAGAATATGGCCAAATTTAGTGGTCGACATTGGTATGATTGGTAGTAATTAAATGTTTTACCTGTAACTGAGCGAGATCGGAATATCTCAGTCGAGGGTTAAGATTCTCTAACAAAATCCCAACCGCGGCTTACATCCGGTTGGGATGTTACAGAATCTCAGCCCGAGACTGAGATAACCCAATCTCGCTCAGCTACAGGTAATTGATTTTTTTTCTCGCACCTTTTAGTTCGAAAAGAACAATAACATTTTGCTAAAAACTACAAGGATCCCGCCTTGGGCCTCAAATGAGGCTACATTTAAATTCTTCCGTGTAAAAATGCAGTCCGTCCTTACATATATTACAACGTATTTCACAGTGTAGATTACATTTTATCTACAACATCAAATATCTAACAACATCAAAACTAAACATATAACGATAAAACAGAACATTTATAATGCAAATTGTCAATTTCAAGCAGTTAACGCGCGGATGAATACATCGCAGTGTAAAAATTCCGCGAAATGTCACGTAAAGGTACAAGACAGATCGGACGAGATAGAAAAATCTAGCATGGGGTATGACGTGGGATATCTCTGTCTGAGGTGCATGAATTACCTATTGATTTTTTGAAGTATGAAGGTCGATGTTTTTGTTATGCTCATTGTTATGCCTTGTCGCTTCGCTGTCACTATTCAGGTTATAATAGGATTGGTTGGATTTAACCTAGATTAACAAGACTGGTTTCCACGGCTGAACTATAAGCGTCCGTAACAACCGGTTTTACTCGCCATACATTTTTCAAACGGTTCTCATTGAAATATATTGTTCGTTCATATCCTGCCCTAGTTTCGTCGATTTTGAGTCTAAATTGTGGATTTGGTAACAATTTTTCTCAGCAACTTTAGTCAGAAAACATTTCTAAGTCATCATCAAGCTTATTCCATAAGTATATTACTAAATATAAGATCAGTTTGGTTTTTGACTGGTTTTGCAGTTGTATATTATGTACTTGTAATTAGTTATTTTTTTAGGATGGTACAAGATCGGAGAAATAACTGGGGACTTGTTATAAGGAATTAATTTGAAACTCTTGTTTTTTGGACGGAATGATTAAATGATTGCAGAATGAATTTGCGCTATCATGTGGCCATTATTTCTGCCAAAGGAAGAAATGAAAAAAACAATACTGTGGATTGAATGTCTAATGAAACGGTTTCACCGGAATTAAATTCAAAACCTGGCTGAGGCTGCGCACATAGTGTATTGGTTATGTATGGTTTACACCAGTCACCCCCACAACCTGGGCACAATTATGATTGTTCGTAAATTATAAGAACTGAAAACCTTTGAATGGCGTAGACACGGATGCATTACTTTTATATTTATCCAGCTGAATCTCGGCCAATCTTATTTTTTGTTTATATGCTTCAAAATGCTTTAAATATTCTAGATTATTTCTAATACTAATGACGTTTAAATTAAAAAAGGAAAGTATCGGTTACTCTAGGGCCATATATGCGTTTCAGAGGGAAATGAGTCTAAGATGATCAGATCGATTACATTGCGGCTGAGAGCGTTCAAAAATAAGGTTAACAGGTTCACAGAGGCATACAAAATATTGTTCACCTTAAATTCCATTCATAGATATTTTACTTAGTTTAATATTGCGAAAGGGATTTGAGGAAAAGCAAATGACATCAAAGGTAGAAACAGCCGATTAACACGTGGTAATATATCACATCATTACCCCTTTTCAGAAGTTAATATAACGGCCTGGCGGTGAGTGACTGACTCAATACACAGTTGTTTACATTGTACATATTTGTGTTATGTCTACATCAGAGGGCTAGACGATAGTGAGAAATAACCATGAATAATTGGATATTTGATAGATCAGAGTTGGGAAGAGTAGCTCGCAAAATAGTTTTATCGATATCAATTTTTAAAATAAATTAACAAACGAAGCTTAGATGCCATCTGGAATAGGTAAGTAATGTCTACCAGAACACTACAATTATAACAGGTACATGTAATAGGAGATAATCAAGATTCCAATTACCGTCCGAAGAATTATCCAAAAATTTCAGTTGCAGCATGACGTCACATGGTTCTGTATCGTAATGATTAGACCAAAGAAAACGCTCCCATTTTTTATTCATGTGGTATGAAGCATGAATGTTCATCGCGCTCATTGTTGTTTATTACACGAGTCGGTATCGGTAGAGAGCAGAATTAATTCCTCTGGCGACAGACTGTTCAATAACATGAAAAACAGAAATCTAAAACAACATTCTACCAAACAATATAGACGAGCATTACGTGTATATTGAGATTAGATTTGTTCTTTTTTCAATTTTTGTTTCAAGCTCTAAGATGCAGTTCAGACGCCTTAACAATGATCAAAGCACTGTACTTTAACAAAGGTAGGTTATTTAAAGATCAGCTTTAATCATCTCTCTATAATATATAGGTTGTTTGTCCGACAGCGTGTAGACAACGATGTGCACTTTGCATACTCAAATGGACTTCAGGAATCCCACTGAAGCTATCATTATTTCTTTAAAGTTCCCTCTGGTAGAACCAACGACTGCAATTGGTAAGACATTATTTCATTTGCTATATTTTGCAGTGTTAAAAGAAAAGCTTTTAGACGTTCTGGAATGTTGCCTTTAAGTAAAACGCAGAAAGGAATATGATTATCAGATGTATTCACATTAAAAAACCAATAGCCTTTGTTAAGAGAGTATTTGAAAGGCCCTTTTATTTTAAAGTCTCGCTTATCCATTGCTTTATGATCTTAATATTTGACATTATGGATTGGTAATTTCAACATATTTCCATTACCAAAATCGCAACACTCTGTTGTATGAGTTCACTTTCGCGATCAAAACACGTCTGAAAGAAACCTTTGTAGTGAGTTAAGTTAATACTGAAAAGATGTTTGTGCCATGCCAGACATTTACTTTTATATCCTAAATCAATCGTAATGAAGATCATACACCTAGACGTTTAATGTTTGGAACACTTAAAAGTTTGATGTAGAACGAATTGAATTCAGGTTATAGCTAAAACGGATTGATGTTTAAAACAAAAACTTTAAAATCGGCATCTAATCATCAGTATACAACAAACCATCGTTTGCAATTCTTGATTTCTAAAACAAAAGATCGTTTAAGATAATAAAACATTGGTCATCTCGGTATTGGTATTTTGATTGGTAGAACCCAGCTTTTACACACATTGTATCCCACAAATAAGTGTACAGACAGACGTCGTTAAGCCAGTTTTGTCATTGAACACAATTTCTCAATCCGAATGGCTTTTGACACTCCGGCGATACAAGAAAACCAAAAGGGATTGAGGATGGAGGATTTCGGAAAGTTTTCATACAGCGATAGTAGTTGTTTGTAAGCGGTTGTGCACATCCAGATAGGTCAAGGAGTGATAAACTAGCGCTTTGCTCAATAATAACGCTTAGTGAATGGAAAGAGGACTCAATGTGACCATGTTTATAGGTAAAGGCTCTTTAGCAAACGTATTTAATAACTTGTTTTTACATATCATGATCCGTTGTTGTCAGGGGTTCTGAATTGCCGAGTCGGGGGAATGATAACAAGGTTGTTCGGATACCGGAAGTTTTGAAAACGATACATACATGTATGCTATATTTCTTTATATAAATAATAATTCGCTCCATACAACGCTTACATTTCAGAGCACTTACATGTACCTTTGTCTTCAGTAATATTAACGTTTGTTCAAGACAAGTTTCCACTCGTTTCGGTGTCTCTTCTGTTTCTGTTGTTTCCATTCGTGAATTTCGATTTCGTTCTTTTGTGTTGTTATGTTGTGGGTTATTTTTTTCTTTTATTAAACTTTATTCTACGTAAAAAAATAACAGTGTGCTACATACGTTTACGACCAAACAGATCTACATAATGTTGGTCTAGGTAACATGCTCCGAGATATAAATGGAATCATAGCTGCATTAAGTGCCCGCTATGAATTCGTCATTAAAACGGTGGTAAATCTTCGGTCACCACAGGCCCATTTTTATACAAGGCGGTGTTTTATTACTAAACGATACGCTGATAATTAAATTATTTTCATCTCTCCTGAGCAATAACTGTTTATAGTACGGGCGTACATTTCGTTATACACGCCTTGTATAAAAGATTGTCTGGCAGATAGTTACTCTTGACGAAAAGTGCAAATCCATTATACCAGATGTGACGAACCGTAATACCAATGGGGCCGAGAATTAATAGCATACACTGTCATTTATTATCAATGTATATGATAACTAGAATGATGTGTATAGTTATGTATTTTCCTATACGAAAGGAGAAAAAAAAAGAAAAATGAAAACATCAAAAATCGCAATTTTTGCAAACTTTTGCAAAAGTTTATAGAACGTTGATGTTGTTTACCAAATGTACATTGATATACTGGGTATTAAAATAAATAGAAAAAGAAATAAACAAATAAATAAATAAAATAACGTATAACTTATGTCCTTCTTACACCCTCTTTTAACATGTCGCTTCTCATTATTGCAGGAGTTGCTGAAATACTAATGTCGAAAGACTGTTCCTCTCCCTTCCTGTATACCTCCATTCCGCCCCCATCGGATGCAATTCTTTAAAATGTCATTTTTTTTTAAAGAGATCTTGTAGAAAATCTCTTATGTTTATTTGGATTTTGTTTTACAGATTTAACTATTTATTGTTCTGTATTAATCATAATGAATCCCGACACAGGGACTTGCATTTGACTCATATGCCTAACCAATTAAGTGCTGTTTCACTACTTTGTGGTGATGTATTTTAAACGTTTGATCAAATGTAAATATAATTAATGCTTGAAGCGACTCAAAAACTCATAAAATCAATTAGAAGAATTACAGGCAAATAAAATTCGGTATCATCAAAATGAGTAATTACATTAAGGTATCATGTAAACTTCACTACGCATCCAACCGGAAAATGCTCAATAAGATAACTTATACATTTTTCCTAATATCTTGCTCTATCATTCAATCCTTATTTCCTTATAATCTCAATCAAATGTCCTTGTAATTGTACATGACTCACCGACCTGAACGAAATATGATTTAAACTTACCATTCCGCTGCCTGAGAATACCAGAATATCCCAATATGTTAAATTTACAGTGAAAGTTAGTTTTTAACCCACAACATTTCAAATCAGAAGAGAATTTCTATATCGAAAAACTCTCCGTTTACTAATCATTTATAATATATGTCCGCTTAGTGCAAAGTCTCCTTATTTTTTTTATTTTCCCGTTGCCAAGGGTAAATTAATCATATTTGGGACACAAATGACGAACACTTACTCACCTTTCTGTTACAAGGAAGTATTTCGTTGATGAGATTACGTTATAAGTAAGTGGTTCTTAACATGCATTTTATGATATTATAGCTCCTGCTATTCTTTCAAACATAGGAAACTTCTATTGTCGATTTTATCATTATAAATTGTATCCCTAAGCCCCTATCCCTCAATCCCCACACACACCGCTATCCCTAGCAATTTGCCTAACTTCGTTCCAATTAGACAATACTGTAGCCAGGTCTGGCTCCGTTATAGGGACCGCAGAACCAAACTATTGTCCATAGACGATAGTGTTAACGTTTACCACTGTCCTGGTTAAATGGGGTTATCCACACTAGTTCACCTGCCCTCATT
>JAUMHH010175218.1:0-20302 GCA_032359455.1 Chlamys rubida
TATTTCTTAATAATTAAAAAAATTTAAAAAAAAAAAAAAAAAAAAAAAAAATTCATATCGAGAACCTCTAAGAGGTGTTACAAAACCTGATGACTGTGTACAACAGTGTGTGTGAGATAGAAATACACTGTACCTCCTGATCCAGAAGTGAGAGCTGGTTTTTCTGTTCTTCCTTTTCCAACTCCAGAGCAATTTCCAGGGACTTGATCTTGTCCATATTATCTGTCAGATTGGTCTTGTACTTCTGGGAGTACGATTTCTCTTTACTACAACACAAAGAATTATGAAGATGAGTTGGATAATTCTAAATTGATTTTAAAATACAGTTATTCTGAAACATTTTTCTTTGTTTACAAACGATATAAATGAAGCAAGGCAAAGTATTGTGAGCAATCTGTAGTTCCAAACTCTGGACAAACTTCTGTATAAAAAGTGGAGAAATGGCCATAACTCTAAAAAAAATCTGGCAATTGTAGATAGAAGGGTATATGAGATACGCCCCAAATAGAGCGATGCATGGTGAATAAAGGGCTATAACTCTGTAAACATTGGGGTATGACACCAGATTTCAGTATGCTACACTTTGACATCCGAAGCGGTACTTGTATACCATACAAAATTTGGCAAAGGTAGGCGACAGAGTATTATGAAATAGCTAATGGACAAAGTAGCACACCAACAGATTGACTGATTAACCCGTTCACCTCTGAAGACACATTTGAACTCTTCTAATTCAAAGGTTGGAATAGTTCATTATAAAATTTCAGGGGTGAATGAGTTGAGCCAATTAGAAACCTATAGTCCCCCTCCTGTAGTATCTGAGGGAGACATTATAGTTCAGTCTAAATATCCAAACTTTATACTGTAAATGGAAATAGAAATGATGAGCAGCAACACCACTGAATCCGGTACAAAATGTTATGTTTTATTTACATTCTACGGCCTCCCTTTGGCCGAAACATGTCAGCACGTGGGATGTAAATGAAACATTACATTTTGTACCGGATTCAGTGGTGTTGTTGCTCATCATTTCTTTTTTTCATTTGCTATGCTTTTCCTGATGAGCACTGTTGAATACCATTAAGGTATCCACCCTGGGATCCCCTACCGCCACTATGGAACTGACTTCCTTGCACACGTTGGAAAGTAAAATCCATTTTTGCCCAATGTTAAATTTGCCATTTACATTTTATTACTTTGTTTATTACGTTGGTAACAAATGTTCGCTGTAATAATAAATTTGCCCACATTACGGAAGACAAAAAAGGGGCGAATTTAATTAAACAGCAGCCAAAATTTCCCGGTATACAGCACATGTTTAATCAGAGTCCTGAAAAATCTGTCCGTTATTCTGAGCCTAAGGTGCTTATACAAGCAGTATCATTACACAGTATCATTTGGAGGCACGGTAGTCCAGTGGTAGGACGCCGGGCTAGTGACCGAAGGGGTGCGGGTTCGAGTCACGGCACGGCTCTGTTGTATCTTTGAGCAAGATACTTTACTTCGCTTGTTCCAGTCTACTCAGCTGTAAATGAGTATGTGGTTGGGCAATGCTAGAATTGTTGAATGCTAGCTGTTAGCGCCGAAATGGCAGCTCCGGCTGTATGCTCCCCAGGGAGTTGAGAAAGGTATTGGCTGGTTGCAAAGGCCCTATAACCATGGATAATAATTTGTGAACCACTTTGAGACGACCTATGAACTAGGTTGTGATAAAGCGGTATATAAGAACCTCAAATTATTATATTATTATTTACTTACATTAATGGCTGCTATAGTTGCCATCTTAGAGCCATACAGTCTTAACCAAACATCCTGTAGCGATCTCCAAAACACTTGTAACCGCTCCACATCGGGCTGGTACATCTCCATAATGTCCAACCCAGCACAGAAAATCTTGGGGACATCCTATGAAAGTAGTCAACTTATTTGTACATGAATGGTGAAAAGTGAACAAAGATCACAACACTTTTTTTCTGAATATTAAATACAATTTAAATACCACAGGAAAACATTGTTAAATCGTTCACCCCTGAAGACACATTTGAACCCTTCCAATTCAAAGGTTAGAATAGTTCATTATAAAATTTCAGGGGTGAATGAGTTAATATTGGAATTAATATCAATTTTCTTACCATCATTCATTTAATTTTCAAGATATTTAAGTTATGACTTTACAATTACATACAAATACTAACATTAGTAAATATCATCCAGAGAATTAACCTGAAGGGGACCTTGTATTACTTCTAGCGAATATATACATATAAAACCTATTTCTCAAACTCTAAATACAAAAAATTAAGTACAATGAAATTGTTTTACATACTGAAGTTAAAATGAGTCCTCTGCACTTTTCATTCTCCAGTTTCTCCAGTGCTATACTGATACTTGTCAGGAACTCAAGATTAAGGCTGTTGACTGGTGGGCGGTTCATTTTCATGGTAGCAACTCCTGAAAAAGATTTCAAAGTGATAGTGTAATGATTTGTTACTAGTAAAAATGTTTATTTTTTTTATGAAATAAACATGGTAACATTACTGGTATCATTGTCAGAAAGATATATCCTCTCATTGACTGTTAAAGAAATTAATTGATAGTGGTACTGTACCAACAACATTTGTTTCAATTCTGCTCAGCAGTTTGGGAGAAAATGTTTTATGCCAAAGGTTGACCTGACACCGACAATGGATTACAGATGACTGACCACTTTCAAATTAAGCACCAACACCCATTGTGGTACATGTACTATATGTACCAGCTGACCTAAAACACATTTTTGTGGAATCTGAAAAGGGTTAAGATCATGTATATCATAGTAACATTCTTGACTTAAAGACTTCCAAGACACTTTCACATTCTCTTACCATTTTGCTGTCATATTATTATTGACACTTGTATATTATTTCACTGACAATTTTCTCACCCGTTTTGCTGTCCACATCTACTACTAGATTATCTTTCTCTGTAGACAGAAGTCGTACAGCAGTCCTCCTCCGTACACTGGGGGCGGTACAGAGCCGTGGTAAGGCTCTGCATACCTGGATTCCTACAAACACACCAAAATTATAAGGTAAACTGCATATCAATATACTATCCACAGCTGACAGTTACTCTAGTAACTTTAGTAACAGGATAGAAAGTAGTGTGCTTCCACCGGGGATCTAACCCGTGACCCCAGACTTCCTAGTCGGACGCTCTACCACTGAGCTAGAGGGAAATTCCCTCTAGCGCAAATCTAGAAGGCGACCGTAATCCTATATACAATTAAAATCTGCCACACTTCTCTCCCTTTTCATTTAAGGACATGCCAAGTTTTGAGGGCGGGGGAAAGCCTAATTATCGGACAGATCAATACATGGTGTAGTGTTCAGACTGTGAGTTGCATGTCTTTCTCACTCTAATGCTGAAAGTCTAAACAGCTTTAAGATGAAGCTGAATGCTGAGACATTGGATAGACATTCCCCTCAAATTATATCCATCATTTTAATATCTTTTGTAGAGTCTGTCAATGACGACTGTTTCTGACCTCCTTCTTTGTGAGATATGTCGACCAGTGGAACCATTCCAAGACCACATAGTGATAGCACCCGACGGTCCTTGAAGTATCCTCCGGAGTGGATGGCACACAATCTGTTTTTTACCATCAAATTAGTAACTTAAGCTTGTGTAAAAGATGTAGATTAATAATTAGGTTGCCTTACAAGCGTCAGCTGTAGGAAATTTCCCTTTAGCTCAGCGGTAGAGCATCGGGCTGGAGAGCCAAGGCTCGCGGGTTCGAGCCCCAGTGACGGCACTATTTATCACTATTCTTCATCCTATTACACTTTATTCTGTCCAGGTACAGACTTTTTAGTTTGGTGGCATCAGCACACGCAAAGATATAATACTGAGTTACCCTTTACCACTTTGGTAACTTGATGAAGCTGAGAGGCTGGTCAGTGCTAAGTTGACACTTTTACACAGATGTGAACTGAATGTGGCATAGGTATATATATATATATATATAGATACAGCTGTCAACAGGATTGAGCCCCTCCATGACTTCACACTTTCGTGAACCTGGCCGCGGAAACACATTTAGTTTGTTTGAGTGAATTTACATCTGCTTCACTACAGAGTAATCGGTTATCCAGCAGACGAGACAAACACATTTTCTTTTTTCAAAAGTAGGATCTGTGGACTGACAGGTGTATTTTGTCCTCTGTAGTCATTGCAAAATTTGTTTATCATTGTGTTATTCATTTCAGAGCAAATACGTTTCACCTGAATTTGATAAGAAAATTGGTCCAAGAAATGTATAGGGAAAAAACACATTCTAGTATTTCTTTATTCTGATACCCCCTCTGCATTAAAGCCATTTTGGTCTCTGTGGAGTATAACATATAGATAGATACTTAGCTTGTAAACAGATAACACACAAGGGGAGGGAATCAAAATCAGGAAGTGGACTTTCATAAGAAAACAGCATAACTTCAGTTTTGACCGGTTCTTAAGTGTACACATGAATACACACGGCTTTGCATTTTTATACACAATAAACTTATGACTAAACACAAGAAATTAAAGTCATTCATGTCCTTGAATATGCGAATGTCCAATCAGCTGATCGGAGCCATTTTCGACCTCAAACAATCTTCTCGCGAATTTTCCTTGAAAAGATGTTCAGCTACTGCTGCCGGTTTGTCATGCATACATATATAGATACGTCAAACTGAAGTTTTATGACTAAAAATATAATTACCCTTCTCCGCCACAACAGGCTTGAATGAATCCAGATTGGGCCGAGGGTCACTGTTACTTCTTTGTCGGTTGTACTCAATTTTTGTCTCCACTGTCTCTGTTTTGGTGGCCATGTTCGGCAATACCCATTTTTGGTTTACTTCCGGTTTGAGTTTGAAAAATAAAATAAAAATTAATAAAAGTATTGAATATTGTTTTTGATTCAAAGTAATAATTTGAGATAATACTGTTTAAATTATTGTCACTGACAATGTTTAATTCCCTATCTTGGTGACTCACGATTCTAATCGGGATTGTGTTACTAAAAATAGCATAAAAATATGTCAATAACCCGTGACTTGTGACGTCAAGACACGGGATAGACATCCTGAAATACACAGGTTTCACCTGAAGAGAGCATTCTCACCTGATCGCCGAGGTTACACACAACTTAGGAATATTTTGGTAAGTTTAATTTGTTTTAGGCCTTGTAATGTTCTGAATGGCATATACTTTAGGTGTATTTACAGCGAGAAAACGTTAATAAACAGGTAGTGTATTTGCCATCTAGGTCCTAATACACAAGTGTTTCTGTGTATTGTGACAACACCTGTCAAAGGACAGCACATTCGATTAGAATTCACATTTACCGTTTAAGATATAGGGAACTACGTTGATGTTAATTTGTTTACGTCAATGCAGTGTATTGTTTATTCTGTAAAGAGTGTATTTGACATGAATCATGCATAATTTTCCAAAAATAGAGCTGGATTCTTCTAAGTAATTTCACCACATAGGTTGACTCCATTTCCTGGAACACAATATGCAGAGTTTTCACTTTTGAAGTCCAATATAAAATGTTCTACACCAGAGGTTTTATGTATGATCGCTGAAATCACCACATGTCTTTATATCCTTATATATATATTTAATTATTAATTCTGTTCATCAAACAAAGCTGAGTGATTTCTTCTTCATTTGATTCCAAATGTCAAGGTGACCAGATGAGGTCATATGGGTTTTCCCATTATCAGTAGCAAATAGGTCCTCTATGTTCAGAAATGGAAAATTTTGTTTAATCAATTTTGGCCCTATAAGTCTATAAGGGACAGAGGAATTGACATTACCAATACCTTTCAAAACACTTTAAAGACCATTTCCAGTTGAGTTTACTGAATTGTCACATAGATTTTTCACGGCTGTGATCATCTAGAAATGGACATTTCATTCAAGCATACCTCATCATTCATGATTTTCACTGCATTTGTCATGTTGAAATGGACACGATTTCATACCAGCTTACCACATTTATGACACAGCTCTACATATTACCCTTAGGCTAATCAATGTCCTACTCGATTGTGAAATAACCTACATACTGACTGGCTTGTTTGTTTGTATGTACCATTAATTTCTTAAATCAAATGGGACTTACCTCATTTAAGCAGGCTGATGATAAATTATAAAAACTTGAATTTGTGAGTTGTATGAATATTGTCACATTTTTGTTTGTTTATCATCTTACTATGATTATCATACTTACCATATTTGACTTAATAAAGCCTCACACAACATAACCATTTACAGTACGTCATAGCCCACTCACGATAAAGATTGTAATTGTTAACTGTATCAGCAGATAATGTTCCATGGTTATATAGCTTTTGTTTTTGGTTCAATATGTGTATCTGACCTGATACAGTGCCGTTTCATTGGCTGAAATTGTCTGACTACAAAACCCAACCAGAAGACTTCCAAAAATTGTGTCAAGTACAATCCAGAATGTAAAAAAAAACAACAGAATTTTATAATAAGAATTCAAGTTAATTTTCTAAGCTCCCATTGAGTACCCTTATCAAGCATTGACATAATTATTGTATTTAAAAGTGGAAACACTAAAAAAAATAAAAAAAATATTGCTACACTTTAAATGAATGTGTTTAGTTAAATTTCATAGAAACATATATTTATTTCAGATGTATCTATATTTATAATTATATAGTGACAGGAAGCTCACTCATGTGAAAGCACACACTGTTTGTTTGATAAGACTAGCACTAGTATTTAATTTCACTGGATAAAACACTTAATTAATAAATAATGATCCCATTAAAACTCCTATCAAAACTATGATTTCTTGCACATGTATGGATCCTGTTTACAGATTATCCTATATATATATTTGTGTCAGCCATTGGATTCAGAGGTGTAATGTTATAACCAATGTACGTCTAGGCATAACCACATCAGTATTTGATAAATTTATGCTCAACACATTACCATCTATGGTTTAATTTGCCATTGGTGAGCTTATATGAGCTTTGGTTAAAGAAAAACTTGGTGTAAAACATCACAAAGGATTTATAACTGCAGGTGTAATATTTTCATACTCTATAACGAAATACATACACCTGTCTATCTAGTGTATACATATATGCAAACACACCCTTTTTTTTACCCCTATTGAAATGGGGTCCCATGACCATGATCAGCAGTACCCATCACATGACGGTGAACATTTCGTAGGGTAACAATGAACAGCAATGCTGTCAATACAGGGGTGTATATAGCCCTTGTTGGGGGTGGATTTATTTAGAAGGTCCAGGACAGGGCCTTGGTAGGGGGACAATGGGGTGCCCAAGCAGTGTTTTTGTTTTTACATTTGAAAATTTGATGGATTCACCTGCCTACCAGTTTATAGGCAGCTACACACCTGAAATGTGTATTATGAAATATTTCACACGTTTGTTACTTATCGGAGAGAAGATGCTAGGTTTTGTATGACAATCCCCTACTTTTCAATTTGTAAATGCTTGTAGTTAGAATTACCATTAGACCTGCATGTGTTTGATATTTTTGTGATAATGTTTAAGCTGTAATACTGTATATCATTGTTGAAATTAAGTGTGAGCTTCAGTCATTAAAGTGTACACATGTGTGAACCTTGATCAACCTATCACTGATCAGGAATACTCCCAGGTACCCAATCCCTAACCCTTGGTGTATAATTATGTTAAGTTTTCATGGTATTTTCTATTGTTCCTTCATAATCATTAAAACAAATGTTGATGATTTCATTTAAATATACATTGTTATGTACAGATTTGAGGCCTAACGGATACTATATCAGTTAGTAGCTGATAACTGACCGATACAACATAGGTACAGTTATTGATAAGGTACGTGTCAGCTAGTGCTCTGTAATAGTTGTATGGACTGTTCATGCTCCTATCTATTCAGGGTGACTTGAGGACTGTCCTACTCAGCAACAGGGTGACTTCATATTTCAACCCAGACATAACAACACACTACCTGGCTCTAACACATTTCATAGTAAGAATTTGCATTACACATTTGCATACAGTTCAGGGGTTTAAATAAGGGCCGGTATCTGGTACTTTTTACGGGATGAAAATAGCTTGTGTACCGACTGGAATGCAGCTCATCTCAAGAAAATGTTTTTATGAGACAACCTTCAACCAGTTTGATAAAATGCAGATAAAATAAAGATAAGTTTGAGATTATTTTTATCTTAATCTCAACCAAAGCATATACAGCAAATATCCAAGGAATGTAGCACACCAGTTTTGCTATTGTCATGATATTTTGACGTCATTGTATTGTTTACGGTGACATCACAGTGGGTGATATTACACAATGCTTTATACCTATTTGTGGGAATGTTATTACACTGTGTATATATGTCACAATGTTTTATACCTATTTGTGGTAATGTTATTACACTGTGTATATATGTCACAATGTTTTATACCTATTTGTGGGAATGTTATTACACTGTGTATATATGTTTGGTGAACTGGTTTATAAAATATGATTAGTCAGGGGGTGTTTTGTAGTTATAGTGTACGTACACGAGACATGTTTGCATGGTCAGGATTTTTGTTACTCATAGTATGACGATCACTTGGACACAACTTACGTACACGTGACTTCTATTTTATATGACCGCATCAGACAGGTGATCTGTTGTTTCTCGGCTACGTCACGTTTCTCCTGTATCTGAAATCATCCTCTATGTGACGGCGTTATTAAGACTGATACCATTGCTCTTAATTTGTCACAAACATTTCTTGATCTGTCATGTTTACTTCTACGCAAACAAATATACTTTCATATATGTTACTCACAATCTTACCATGGGTCATACTACTGAGCACAATCAGCATATACACAGGATGGAAGCCTAAAATACACAGAAATAATTCAATGTTCATACACATATATATCATTCATTATGAAAGGAATCACTTTCAAAAACCATTCATAATTCCAGTGCTATTCTTTTTGTTATATATATATAATGTTTTTGTTTTTTTTAATCTTTGACTTGTCAATAACATCTGGAGTAGTAGATCTAGAGGCTAGGGTATATCAGAAACAATCGGAGACAATTTACAGTGACATTTCAATACTATGACAAATTATCAGAACTGCTTGACAAACAACTTCAAAGAGATGTTATCCTATGTCTATGTGTTCAATTTCAATCCACTAGAAAGGACCTGGCTGATATCCTCTATTCAATGTTTGTGTACCGGTATATATATTGATGCTACTACAGATGAAACTTGGGTTTTTGATTTTGCAGAATTTCAATACTTACCCAGTACTGGCATTGTTTTATTTAATGTTGTGTCCTTTTTTATTTTTCAGATTTTTATAATTACCTACAACAAAGAAATAAACATGTCTCTGTACCCAACATTAGAAGATATGAAGGTCGACCACATGGCCCAGGTATGTACGTAAGGAGGAAAAAATGTGTTGAATTAAAAATTATTTATTTCATAAATATCACTGCAGCTAAAGACAGAGTTGATTGTAACAATTAACTTTTTAAGCTAAGAAAAAAACAGGAAGTTTCAGGCATTTCAAGTTGGTAGAGAATTTATGAATCACTGAAGCAAATGATAGGAAAATAAGTCTGTTGCCTTCATACATACCTATGGAAATTTCTAACATGTTGTACCAAGGCTCAGACATGTTGACACTTGTCAATGACTAGTAGGTCTTCTGCATGTACCAGTCCTGACTGTTTCCACATAGAATACCAGAATAGAAAACACTGTTATACTCCTCCAAATTCATATGGGGGGGGGGGGGGGTTGGATGTGGCAAAATCTAAAAATGTTTTAAAGTACTTAAAATGACCAATTTCATAAAATAATAGTGTATAATCCTTATTTTCTATGCGATGGGTTAATCAAATTTAGCAAAAAGTAAAATGTGATTTTGAGAGTCAAAAGGTGGGAGAAAACCAATTCCTTTGGAAGGCAGCGTCCTGAAGCTCAGAAACCACCACTAGATTTGCAACTGCATAAAATCATTGTGTTGTGTATAACAGGCCCAGATGCAGCACGAGGCAGCCAGTCAGGGTCACGCCCAGCCACAGGTGACCTACCCCCAACAGCAGCAGCCACCACTAGTGTACCCCCAAGAGGGGGCAGGTGGAAGCATGTACCCCTCCCTACAGGGCGAATACATGGGTATGCAGCTTACCCCTCAGACGTACCAGCAGTACCAGGTTGTACCACATGTAAGTACAGAATGAGATTCGTCAGTTTGGTATAAATGATAAATGCATTTAGTAAGTATGTAGACTGCTGTCAGACAGCCCGATGACCTTCACCTGTTTGAAATGTTCATTTATTTGGTTGATCATATTGAATACAAGATAAGCAGATTATGTCAAGGAGGTTACTACCCGATTATCTAATGGTACTGGTAGTCTGGAGACAAGGGTGTGGAACAGATCCCCACCCTACAGTCCATATATATGTATTTTGTAGTCTGGAGACAAGGGTGTGGAACAGATCCCCACCCCACAGCCCATATATATGTATTTTGTAGTCTGGAGACAAGGGTGTGGAACAGATCCCCACCCCGCAGTCCATATATATGTATTTTGTATTTACATACTGGGTGAATATGAACCATAGGGTCGGGATCTGTGCTTTGCTCCTGTGGTCTGATAAAAGATATATTAGAAATATTTTGAGTTAAGAAAAAAAATCTTTACCAAAGCATGAAGAGTGTCAAATTTGAGAAAAATTCATAAAGAAATATTTTAGTTAGAGAAAAATATACCAGTTATTATTCTGTCAACAAAAGATCTTTATCGTAAACATGTGTAGTCACAGCTAATTGTGTGTATGTGTTTAGATCTTTATCGTAAACATGTGTAGTCACAGCTAATTGTGTGTATGTGTTTCAGCAACCTATGCCAGTGGGTGTAAGACAGACAAGTGGAGGCCAGACACAGGTGGCTCCCATCACCGGCAACAACAAGGGGGTCCAGCGGGCCGAGATCAAACAGGGCATCAGACAAGTAATAGCATGTAAGGATGCTGACAACAAGATCGGGCTCCGACTACGACACGTCAACAAGGTAAACAAACACATACATACCAATGGTTTGTTTGCTGTTTTAGTATTTTTGAAAACATACTGATTTTCCTAAAGACTTGACAAAAATGTCTGGAAAGATAGATTGTTTCATGTCTACTGATATATTAAAATTGTTTAGGGATTGGACATCTTCAGGAGAAATTCTGTATTGCTACATTCACCTTACTGAAGACTTGCATCTGGGCTGTGTTGAGATTCGTTAGCTCAATGATATGTTAATTGCAATTTTAGAAAAGTGCATTAAGAAATAAAAGTAGTTTTTTGTTTAAATGGTCTGAAGATGATCATTATGAACCCCTGGACACAGAAGTTTTGTTTTCAGTAATTAGTTTGAAAGAATCATGTGACACAAAAAATGATAAAGATTGATAAGACCAAGCACTGAACATATCTGCATGTAGTAAAGTCTCCTACTGGAATACTTATGATTTTACTTACAATTTTAGCTAATATTTCTTTACTACTTTGGTGTCAAAAAGTTCCAACTATTTTAAAGAGAAGTGTGTTTCCTGTCAGTACCTTACTTATACCATATATCTTTACTTTGGCTGTTTCAGGGTCTTTTTGTGGCCCTTGTACAGGACAACAGTCCAGCTTCCCTAGCGGGCCTCCGCTTTGGGGACCAGATCCTCCAGATAGACGAGAAGGATGTTGCAGGTTGGGACACGGATAAGGCCCACAAGGTCCTGAAGAATGCCTCACCGGACAGGATTGTATTCGCTGTTAGAGACAGGTACATACAGATTTCTTACATTACATTTTACAGATTCCCTACATTACATTTTGTTTCATGAATATCTCTGAGATAAATTGTTATTTGATCCAATGTATGATTTTGTTTGTTTTCAGTTAATCTGTTTTTAGCAAACTGAATGTTATTTCTCATTAATACATATTGATAATGCCCTTCCAAAATAATGGAAGGAGCTTAAAAGCCAAATACAAGATGTTGTTTGTTTCCGGTTACCCTACCTACTTTTATTTTGTATGCCTATTCTAAACTTTTTTTGACAAATCAAGGAAGTACTGTAAAGTCACAATCACCCTTTAAATATAAAAATAGGAAAAATGAAATTTATTACCTACCTACTACCCCAATATTTTCAGACATGTAATAGGAAACTAACATGTTTTCTTGTTTGGTCTAATAGTTTGCATCCCATTAATCATAATTCTAGAAGTTTAGCTGTCATCAAACTTCATATGCTGATATATCTTAAGGAGTATTACACCGTTATATCAAATGTATGTCACTGTGACCTACATTTTCCACTTTTCTGACTTTGGATTTTACATTTAGTTCCATTATTTGGTTATATGTTGTGTTAGTTCCATTTACATCAAAGCAAAAGTGAGGACATATGGATGTTTAGCAAAAATATTCTAGCTTATAAAGAATTTGATTTGAATGTCATGAAATATTTTCTTTAATTTTAATCTTGTAGACCATTCGAGAGGACCATCTCGATGCAGAAGGACAGCAATGGCTACATTGGTTTTGTCTTCAAGGATGGAAGGATTAAGTCGCTAGTAAAGGATTCCTCAGCAGCAAGGAATGGTGTCCTCATAGAACACCATCTGATAGAGGTCAATGGCCAGAACGTGGTCGGACTCAAGGTCAGTCCTGTTTAAAGACAAGATACACTAAGAGTTTAACTTTGTGTATTTGAAATTTTCTGAAGGATAAGTAGTATAGACTTTCAGTCATAAAACCAGTTTGAAAAAAAATGATCTTCAGAGAACTAGTAACAAAGCTCTCAGAGAATCTCTATATTACCAATAGTTTTCTTAATAACAAAACTTTGTTTGCAAATGTTTTTCCGACTCATTTGACTAGTTCATGCAAGCGTTTGTAAAGATTATGGGAGATGAACAGAAAGTTTGTAGTCACAAGTTCTATGTTGACTAACTGCCTTGTTGCATATTTAAACATCCATTGTATATTCCATTACACTAAACATTGCTGGGTGAAACCTGTGTCATCAGCTTGACTTAATGAGATTTCTTTCATTTACAGGATGACAAAACTGGGGAGATCTTTGATGCTGCTGGCAGGACAGTAACCATTACAATCATGCCAACTTTCATCTATGAGCACATTGTTAAATGGTATGTGAAGCAGTTGAACAAATTGCAATTGTTCTGGTTTGAGTAAAATAGTTATGTATATCCCATTCTAATTCATTTGAGATTGATCTTTCCCATTCTCAAAATCAGACATATATTAACCCTTTCACCACTGTAGACCATAATGGACTCATCCAGATCAATGCATGGTAGAGTCTACTAAAGTGACATAGGGGTGAAAGGGTTAAGGCCTATATATCCTCAAAACTTTAATTGAGATAGTTTAATATTTGTGACTTTTATGTAAATAAGTAAGTGACATGAAACAGTGAATGAACTGCAGAAAACTCCAGATTATTGGACTGAAAATTATGATTTTTTTTTTTTTAGAGCGTTGTTAGAGTATCAAAATTTTTGTAATAACAGGGCCTGTTACTTATGAAAGTCAATGTTTAGTAACATCAGGCTTACACCGGTCTTTACTGATCATTGTTTTTGTTTTTGCAGCATGGGTAACAGTATAATCAAGAAGCTGATGGACCACTCCATCCCGGATGTGTAAACAGTACAGCGGCAAAGTGAAAAAGACTTCTGTTACTAAAACTGTACATTACGTGGTGGTGAGTCTGTGGCCTGGGGGAGGAGACACTCTGACCCTACGTGTCTCAGACCATTACCAACCCTCCTTGTGGTCTTGGCTGTCCGACCAAAACAAGGAATCATCACATTCATCACATATTATCATGTGACTCTCGCATTTGTCTCCAGCTTTCTTTAGAGGACTTTGTACAGCTTGTGTGTTGTTGAACTCATTTTGTGTGTTTATAGTCTTACCATGTTTGATCAGATGATCAATGTTTGATCCCTCTCTGATTTTGTCCTAGATGTCCTATGATAAATCACATACACGCATACTGGTGGTAGAGAATGATACCCTGTAGAATACATTGGACAAAAATAAGAAAAATCTGCGTTTCTGCTTTCCCATCTTAATACCCTAAATTGCTGTTCCTAATCTTTTTTTAACTAAGTTTATATAAACACTGTAAAATTCTAAAATGATGCCTTTGTTTAATTTTTGTAAAATTATTTAAGAAAAAGAAAAGTTTTACCGAACTACCCAAATTTATTGAGATCCGAAAGCAGAAATGGAAGTGTTTTGGCTTACCAAGTATGTCCTATCCTTATATTTCTCAATCATTGTATTTCACTGTTGAGTTCTAGGAAATGATTATTTCGATTAAGGATGTTGCACATTTGATTAATTATAGCAAGAAGGAGCATCTTCTTTGAATTGAAGCTTGGAAAGAAGGATTGTAGTCATAGACTGAAAGTAGGATACAGAAAGGGATTGAGGCTGAAAGTAGGATATGATGAGCGACAGAAAGGGATTGAGGCTGAAAGTAGGATATGATGAGCGACAGAAAAGGATTGATCAGAGACACAAATGGATGTGTTTAGTTACAGAAGGAAGTATGTTAAGTAATGGAAAGGTCAGTCATAGCTTCATGGGTCGACAGTTTAAGTCTGTGTATGAGAGAATGTAGTTGATAATCATAGTTTATACTTTCCTATAATAACTGCTTTTATTAAAAGTTGGACATTTATGTGACCATACTGTACATGCATGTTAATGGTAGGAAAGACCAACCTACAGGAGATTTGCTTTTCATTGTCAATTCCAGATTTGGTTCTTGCCATAACTTTGTTCACTGATTTAAAAAAATGGTCTGAAACGCTGTCTGTATACAACCTTTATAAAGATATTTTGAAAAGTATCAAGTTTTGCTTACCAACGTTCCGCAATCTTTTTGAGAGCAAAAGTTGAAACACAACATGTAACTATCTGTATGTGGCCATACCAAGGAGGTGACAATACTACAACTGTCCTGTGTTTTATGTATATAGTGTAGAAACCACTTTTTATCGTGTGATTACTATTAATTATCACTAAATAATATTTATTTTTGTTGAAGTTTGAAGGCTCTCATGGTAGTGCTAGTAAATCACAAGTTCATTATCTGTTTTAGTTAAAATCACTGATGCCTGTTCAAGGGCTGTTAATACAGAATGTATGATGTACTAGAATCTATTTTCTGCTTTATTACTGGGCCTGTTGTAGATTAAGAATGGCAAAACTCTTTCTTTGACAGAAGACCATTTTCTATGAAGGTTTGTTAGTTTTATTTAGCATAGAGATGAGGGCGGAGGTTTTCAATTAGTACCTGATTGGCTTATTCACAACATAAATCTTTCATCTCAATTATATATATAAAAAAAAATCTGTTCAAGAATAAATTACATGTATGTTCAGATCACCTTCAAACAGCACACGACCTAACCAGACTTCAGACATCCAGGCCCTTCAAACAGCACACGACCTAACCAGACTTCAGACATCCAGGCCCTGATCTAAGTTCTAATGTTGTTTTCTTTTTGTTCAACTTTTATTTTCTCACAACTCTACAAAGTTGTAAAATAATGTGTTAATTATAAAGATATATCTATCATTACTATTACAATATGTGTTAGTTTTATATAGGTTTTCATAGTTCTTTTCTTACTTATGATAAATCTGTTATGCTTGTATTGTTATTTCGTTGATTTGATTGTTAACTGAACACCAGATTAAGTGATTTGCTTGATATTTTCATTTGAATTTACACCAAAGCAAACTTTTTTTTTGCCAAGTAATATCTGATGTGCAAAAATGAAATTGGGCAGATAAGTGATAGAAACCAAAAGTAGTTCAATAATATATCCTTGTGGATCTATGTCAAGCCATGTTACCTGGGAATGTGTACAATGGAACCTGTCTATAATGACATCAGTGAGGACTAACTTATTTGGTGGGCTAAGAGAGGTGTTAGGAGTGAGAGTTAATGACAGAGACAATAGTTTTGTGGGGCTCGTACATACACCAGAAAAGAACAATGCTAATATTATCTGTGTCATTTGTATGCATCTATATCCATACAGATTTTCTTTTTTTATGTAAATAATCAAAAATTTCAGCTTTCTAACAACATGTGTTGAAAAAAACAGAAACTCATATTTGAAAATCAACTCTCATTACAGTACAAAAATATCAATCAAATGCATAAGGCCATCCCATCTTCCATCTGACAGTGGCTTTCATTGATTACATACCTGTACATCTGTTACCTTCCATTTAACGTTGTCTATCTATAGTTAGAATTGACAAGTTTTACGGATCATCAATTTTGTTTGCCCTACTTCACTATCTGTAATCACAGATATTGTATCACAATCAATGATTTTATTACGAAATTGCAATTACATTATTTTGCCATTTGGTTTCTACCAGTTAGTGTTTCTGTGAAATATTCTGAAGACAGATACAATGTACTCACACTAATTCCTTTTGTCATCGACCCCAACATAGGATGGAATTCACTGGATACAGAGGTAATCTGGTTTGACATAGTTTTTCTGCATGTATTTGTGATCTGATATGATTATGGATGTATTTTCTTATATGATAATAAAATAAAATGTTGAAAACTTACTTAAAGACTTCTTTTTATCTATGACTATGTTTCATATCAAAGCTTGAAGCACAGGATAGATTTGGCCTGTACAGCCCGACTTTTCAGTCAGAATTAGTTCTTTTGTGTCGGGCTAACAGCAGCTATTCTGCTGGAAAGACATAAATGTTAAATCAATAGAAAACTTTTCCAGAAAGTTTCCTTTCAAATTTTTGAAAATATTATGAAAACAAAAGGTGAAACTATAATTTTATCTTCATTTTCAACTAAGGGTTAATTCCGACAGACCTGTTGAGTTTTAAGCCCACCGTCATACAATGGAAGGTTGTAAAGTTAAAATTGCTTTTTGTTCATGGTTCAGCATCTGTTCATCAATACTATTTCCGCTATTTCTCAGAAACAACTTACAAGATCATGATCAAACTTGATGCACATGATCCCAGTGGACTGGTTTATAGCTGTGCATACTCCAATATTTGAGATTAGAAAAGTAAAAAGGCTGTCTGCATGCAGACAGACATCTTAGATTTTGCATGTCAAGTTTGCTTCCAAAGTTTGTCAGGAACTACAGAAGGATGCAATGCATACCTGTTCATGATCTATCATCTTAAGCCCTAGTTGTGCCCGATTCAGAAAATCAAAATGGCCACCAGATCATATCTTGGATTTTATTTTGTTAACACTACTTCTGTGGGACTATACAGAGGGGATCAAGAAGAAACATGGTATACATGATCCACTGGTGCCTGTCAACTTCTTTATTTGTAATCTAGTCGCCTTGTTTAGACAGTAATCCATTTTGCATTTGGTGATTTCAAACGGTGTATTAATTCAGATTCTTAATACCGACTTCAGTACCTATACCTTGGCCTTGAGTTTTATTTCCTACTGAAAACCCCAAAATTATTATTTCCCTTTATCAACTTTAGTAAACTTTAGCTCCCCAGGGGATGGAGAATGGATGACGCAGTGATAATAAAATTTACAATTTTGATGAAACACTTACAAAGCTTTCTATCTATGTAAAGTATTTGACCCTGTGATTTCTGGATCTGAAGAAGATTTTTGAAATATTTATCAACTATTACCAAGCAAGTAAATGTTTTACGTAAACTATTGCTAAAATGAATTGATGTATGCCGATATGCGCACACGTGTGTGTTATGTGTGACAAGATATTTCAAAGAAAACAAACAACAAAATACACATTTTACGCAGTTTCTTCTTGGTTTTTAATATCATTGTACCTGTAAACAATAATTATGAACTCACTGATAAAATCCTAAGAATCCCAAGCGGTTTGTCTTTCATTTTCAAAGATCGATTTTCGGAGCGGTTTTTTCAGATTTTTTTTGGTGCGCAAAATAATCGAGTAAAAGCTTTTTTTCAGATTTTCAGCCTAAAAAATTACCTGCGCAAATTACATAGGTGCGTAAATTACACGGGTTTTTACGGTACTCCTTTTGGCCTACTCCTAGGATCCATGGGCTATACAATATATGTGTTACATTTCGGTTTAGGCCTTACATGCTTTCAGCAATCTTTTTTTGAAATCGGTGCACTAGTTGTTGAAAAGTCATGTCATTTGTTCACAGATACACATCAGTGAACGAAAGGCAGTCACAATAGGTCATATGAAACTTGATATTTCTTGAAATCATCATAGCATACCTCCTTGTTAAATTGTAGTAACATCATTTTAACATCTAGGTAGGTCTAGGTCATATATTAATTACCAGTATATTTATCACTGGTCTGGTATAGGACAGTAATTTTTAGCTCACCTGCCCCAAGGGCTTGTGAGCTTATGCCATGGTGCAGCGTCTGTCGTCCGTCCGTCTGTCGTCCGGCGTTCGTCGTCCATCAACTTTTCCTTAACGACTTCTTCTGAAGAATGGACAGGCCTACAGTCATGATATTTCTGTGATAGTTTCCTTGGTAAGAGCTAAACGAAGTTTGAGAACGAAAATGACCTTGACCTACTTTCAAGGTCACAGGGGTAAAAAGTATCAAACACTTAAAACGACTTCTTTTGAACAACTGGAAGGTATAGAATCTTAATATGTGGCTGGTAGCTTTGTTGGTAAGAGCCCAACAAAGTTTGAGAGCGAAAATTACCTTGACGTACTATCAAGGTCACAGGTGTTAAAAGTGTCAAATACTTCAAACAACTTCTTTTGAAGAACTAAAAGCTATAGAATCTTAATATGTGGCTGCATATGGTTGCTTCCTGGGATAGAGCCCAACAAAATGTGCGAATGAAAATGACCTCAATCTACTTTCAAGGTCACAGGGGTCAAATAAGGTATAGAATCTTAATTTGTGGCTGGTAGCGTTTTTGGATAGTGCCTGACAAAGTTTGAGAATGAAAATGACCTTGACCTACTATCAAGGTCACAGGGGTCAAATATGTCAAACACTTTAAACGACTTCTTCTGAAGAACTGAAAGGTTCAGAATCTTAATATTTGGCTGGTGGCTTCTTGGGATGGAGCCTGACAAAGTTTGAGAATGAAAATTACCTTGACCTTTTATCAAGGTCGCAGGGGTCAAATATGTCAAAAAATTCAAACGACTTCTGAAGAACTAATAAGTATAAAATTATTAAATTTGGCTGGTAGCTTCCAGACATGAAGCCTGACAAACTGTGCAAGTTAAATTGACCTTAACCTACTTTCAAGGTCATAGGGGTCAAATATGTCAAACTTATCAAACGACTTTTTCTGAATAATCGAAATGCATAGAATAATATTATTTGGCTAATTGCTTCTTGGGATTGAGCCAGACAATGTTTGCGAATGAAAATGACCTCAACCTACTTTCAAGGTCTCAGGGGCCAAATGTGTCAAACATTTCAAATGACTTCTTTTAATAATCTAAAGGCATAAAATTATAATATTTGGCTGGTAACTGTCACAGATGTAGCCCGACAAAGTTTTCTAATGAAAATTACCTTCACATACTTTCAAGGTCACAGAGGTCAAATATAGCAAAAAATGCAAACAGCTTCTTTTGAACAACAAAGTTTGCGAATAAAAATGACCTTTACCTACTTTATCCTAAAGCTTTATCTTAATCTAATTTGATATAGAGTATCCTTGGCCCAACATGATTTAATGCTGTAGAAACCATGCCCATCCCAATGGGGACAGGAGAATGGGACCCAATAAGGTAAGGGTGCTACTGAGAGACACAGCCAATATTTGGAAATATTTGTAGTACAGTATAATATTTATTTAATATTTTGCTATGACTACTTAAATATCCAGGTGAGTGATACAGGCCCTCTGGGCTTCTTGTTTTATATGCCTTAATTAATTGATAACAGTGTATGGATATAGAAAATGTTATCTGTGTAACACCTCCTACATTAGAGTCAATAACTGTCCAATTAATATGTCCTTTGTATAAATTTTATAGTCGTCAACCAGGAAGTCGGAACTCCTACCAACATCCATGTACTTGAAGTCTCAACACGAATACTTCCTGGTGGTCCAATAACAGTGTTCATTCTGTTGTGTGTGGCTAACAGTGTTCATTCTGTTGTGTGTGGCTAACAGTGTTCATTCTGTTGTGTGT
>JAUMHH010175219.1:0-15656 GCA_032359455.1 Chlamys rubida
TTATTCAGTTATATATATAATTTATTTCTTTAAGAGTTTGTATAGGAAATATTATATTCACTTATAGCCTTATAAATATTATACCAAATTATATATTTTATTAATTAATCTTTCATTGTTAATTATTAAAAATATCATGTGTGTACCAAAAATATTCTTTGTGAAAGAAATTTTCAAATATTGCTATGAAAGAGGTTTATTTTCAATTTAAAATAAAGTTCAACAAGTAAGATGCTGACAAAATAAATTGTATGATTTCATATTTGACCTTGTCATGAGAAAGGGTCAAATATCAAAGGTCATCTTTTTTTACATTTTGGTCCATTAAGTCCATTTACATGTCTTTATGTGTGTGCTCTGAAAATATTTTTATAGTTTTTGAAACGAGCTGCTAAAAACAAATCATTTTATGGTTAGTGAAACTTCATAGCAATTTTAATTGTGGAATGTAACACCTGATCATTATCGTATTACATTGTTTTCAACTCGATGTTAGTATCTTATATTTTGTTGAACTTCAACATATTCTGCTAAAATAATCATGATAACTTTTATTCAAATACATATTTGTTTTTGATATTGTGTCTGAATGATAATTTTGCTGTTGGATAGATATTTTAACTCTGATTTAAAATTTAGTTTTTATAACTAACTTTCTCTGATACAATCCCACCTTGTTTTTCTAACATGTGAATCATCATGTACAATGTTTATATCAGAAACTTTAATTGAAGTTTAAATAATGAAATTATCAAATAATATGTTTATTATAATTGAGAGTTGTCCTATTTCTATGAACATTGGAGTACCACTTATATTTTTATGACATTTCCTTCCAAGGAAAAGCAGGTTTTTCTGAAAGTTAAAACCGAAGTATTGTTGAAATAGTTTGAAAAAGTCCAAAAGTAGAAAAGGTTACACTCACAAAAGTGTCCAATGATACAATATGTTCTTATCACATATAACATTTGTCATATACTTATTGTTTCCTGTAAAATATCGGGGAACAGGTTTACAAACTTTGTACGTATAACATGTAGTTAGTTGTCTTTTCCATATTTGTGACTTGGTAACTTTAATCAAGCATTTTATGATAAGATATGAATATATTTTATAATGTATGATATTGTAAAGGCAGAAATCAATTGGATTTTACCATCAGATATAAAATTGTGTTTGATTATCTCCCTTACATCATATTGGACACATATATATGTGTACCTGGTATATAACCTTTAAAATGATTATTCCAGTTGCATGATTATGTATATACATACCCGTATGTAAATCTATGTTCAAATCATGCATATTCATAGAGGAAGATTACCGAAAAAAGTCATGCATATTCATATGATTGGGTTATGAAGAATAGAATATGCAATGTGAGGAATTTGTTAATTCATGAGGAATATTCAATCTGATGAAGCTGGTGTTTTCTTGAAAGTTTGACATTTGATGAATATTCATAAAATGAAGTAATATTGGTTCTGAAGAATAATATAACAAATTTTGTAACCACTAAAGAAGATGCCGGAAAATATTTCGTATTTTTGTTTATAACATTGCTAAATTTTAGTGATTGTTTATACTTTATTTTTTCCCATTCTATGTTCATTCAGATTTAGGGTACTTGTAATTATGTGCATGTTTTGATAATTCTGAAAATGTAGAGAGACTGAATTTTTCGTCAATATTTGGTAATTTTCCTCAGTTACGTTGATGTATATGGAGCATAATGTATATTAGTATATGAATGTGTTAGTGTTGTGACTGAAATTAAATGTAACAGGAACCTGTACATTCTTGACCTAGATGAAATATGAGATATTGATTTTAATTTCCTGGTTCAGACTCACAAAAAATATGCATACAGAGTTCATAATTAACTCATTTTGAATTTTTTACTGTGATGTGTATTTTCAATGCTTCACTTTTGTCTTAAAATTTTTAATTTAGAAAACATTTCATTTTGGTTCTTTAGTTTATTGTAAAAGTTTATACAAAATAATGTTTGAAAAATATTGAACTTGTTGAAAAAGTAAAATACATGTGTAGTGAAAAAAGTATTTCATCACAAACATATTATAGAAAAACAACATAATTTCTTGGTGACGTTTTGACCACCTGTTGGAGTCTTTCACAAGGAGTCAAAATGTATCAAAGCTCACTTTAAATATTACAATTTATTTGTATTTAGTTGATTTTAAAGTAAGTGTGAAGAAAATGTCGTGCAAAAGATTGATTTTTTTTATTCCTTCGAATTTCATATCTTTTCTCCATGATACTTAATGACAATTTAAGCAGAAACACATTTCTATTTTTGTCTCCATATCATAAAAAGCTCAATATTTTACCTGAACTACCGGGTATGTTTGTTTGTTTATTAAAGGATTTAACAGTTATAATTAAATGGCTCAGTGGAAATTTGTAGTTAACAAACTCTGCAAGTTGCTATGTTATTTAATTTCTGGTATAAGACCTGAAATTTGAAATTCAGTTTGCTTTCAAATATAAGAATTTGATGTTTTACAAAAGTGTTGTATACGCTTTCTCCAACAGTGAAATTTTGATTTTCATTATTGAGAAAATTTGCACATTTCCATTTGAATGTTGGAGTAGGAATACAAACAATAATATCATATAAATAATTCTAGCCTAAAGATACTGTTAGTGACACGATAAAACCTGGACGCTGAACATTGTCAAAAATGACAATGACGGCAGAACCTGACAGAAGTCTTTTAAACAAGCCATAATATACAATTTTTCCAGTAAGTCAATTAATTACAGTGAATGGGTTGGACTCTCTAGAAAATGGTGGGAGGGTGGGGATGGGGTGGGGGTTTTGTAAGAATTGAAGATTTTTAATACTGAATACAGGGATTTATATTCAGCAAAGCACACATAAATAAATATACTTTCTTGTGTTCTATTACAATCGAGATCAAATGTAAAATACTGTATAGCTAATATATGAGAAAACTTAAAAGTTACGTACAGTGATTGTTTTTTGGTTCAATGAAATAATATGATTGGTTCTAAAACAGTACTTCTGAAAAGGAACCCTATGCTTATTGGCAAAATCCCATGGAATCAAAGTATAACAGGAAAACATGATTTTAATACGATGGATACTAGAAATGTTGATTTGAAATGTTATGTTACATTATTACAAGGTGAAAGTGCAATTTTCATACATCGTTAACGACCGTACAGTCCCAATACTTATCTATATATCATTTCTGACTTTACATGTTGATTTGTTGTGATCAAATCGTTATTTAAAATAATAAATATGATGTAACAGATCAATCTTTGAGAAATACGATGAAAACTCATCGTTGTGTGTGATATATTAGCTGTTGCAGGTATAACCGCATGATAGAAAGTAGACTGGCTACCAGCCCCTAGGCTTTTATGAAGAATTTCCCCGCTGCATTTTACTACTAGCTTATCTCCCCCTGGTTTGAGAACTTAGGGATCAAATATCCAAGTGATATCCAAACTTATTAGAGTTTATTTTACATGTGAGGAAACTACTTTTACACGATTTTATATCGCACACAATGGGTACATTGTATATAAAAACATTTTGGATTTTAAAAGAAAAGCAATTCTGTTTTTCTTTAAAAAAAATTACACGTTTTGAAGATTATATTTTGTGATTTCAAGTCAGAATTTTTTAAGCAGAACTTTAAAATCATGTCTGCATATGATAATTATATACTTAGTGGTATCTTTCATTCATTGCAATTGCAAATGGTTTTCTTTCTGCTGAACAAATGTTTTTTTGTGATCAACATTAGAATTTTGTGCCTAAGATTTGATAATGAAGACTATTTTAGCTATTTTTTCGATAAAAAACATCTTTATGATTATCTTCCAGTCATCTTCATTTCATGATCATTCAATTCTTTGTGTGTAGAAAAAAACATCAGAATTGTCTGGTCATTGTGTAATTTTAACTACATGTAGTAGCCATGTTATCAGTATACAAAAGTGTTTAATATTCATATCATATTGTTAGAAATTTTGTTCATCATTATTTTTATTTCTTAATTTTATGTTATAAATTATTTTCTTTTGATAAAATGTTAAGAAAAAATCTGATAAAAATGGCTCAGAAAGGATATTTATGATATGCTATGATAGCTACAGGCGTATAAGATAGTTTATCAGTTAGTTATCATTAAGATGTTTACTATGGGTAGGTAAACTGTTATTTTAGTCACAAAATATGAAACAGACTATAACATAAATGTGAAACCCTTCTGTTAAACACCCATTACTTAGTTAATGACTAAAATGAAATCAGAAACAGATCTATAACATGATGTGATAATTTATTTTCTAATAAAAAAACAAAATGTAACATAATGGTATTTCTTTCAAATATGAATTTGAAACATATTTTTCTATTCTGTTCAGTGTGCTTGTTTGTAGCTAAAATCTGTGTCTTAGAGCGCAATAATAGATTTGTTCATTTTTCTATTTGATTTTCTTTTTTAAATCCACAATTAAAGACTCTACAACGTTTCAGTGGTTTGGATACTGTGATAGATCTCTGTTTTAAAAGGAATTCTACATTAAATGATCAATTAAACATATGTATGCTATTAATTGCATTACTTAAACTTCTTTTTTTTCAATTTTTTTTTTTCAAATTTTTCCAGTACATGTACAATACACAGGACATCATCACACATACACACATTCACACATGTGGAAATAGTGAAATTCATTCCAGCATCATCATCATCATCATCATCAATATATCATCATCAACAGCATTACCCATATGTAATCATCAGCATCATCATTATCATCCATATATCATCATCATCCATATATCATCATCATCATCCTTACATCATCATCATCATCATCATCTCATTATCACTCTATTCATCCATATATCATCATCATCATCATCATCATCTATATATCATCATCATCATCATCATCTCATCACCACTATATTCATCCATATATCATCATCATTCGTACATCATCATCACTAATTATATTCATCGATATATCATCACCATCATTCATATATCATCATCATCGTCACTATAGTCATCCATATATCATCATCATCATCCATAAATCATCATCATCCGTGCATCATCATCATCATCATCATCTCATTATCACTATATTCATTCATATATCATCATCATCCGTACATCATCATCATCATCTGAAATATACATGTATAATTGATACATTCAACAAAACACAATTGTCACACACTTTTCACACAAAGAGAGACAGGACAAAGATAGAGAAATAACATGATAAAAGGAAGGCTAGTTTTGAGAGAGAGAGAGAGAGAGAGAGAGAGAGAGAGAAAGAGAGAGAGAGAGAGAGAGAGAGAGAGATTTAAAATGTTGTGAGAAAACTATTTGTTCGAGAGAGAGAGAGGGGGGGATGTAATAATGGAAACATGTATTATCCGAATACATTGATAAGAGTATATAGTTGTGAGTTTGGCAATGTATTTCAAGGCCAAGGGGAAAAAATATACACATAAGAGAAAAAAACAAAACAAAACAAACAAAAACAAGAGAAAAAAACACCCTTATAGAGCAATAAGTTTTTCCCACTTCCATTCTTTTTCAAATCTTTCTTTAGCAATATCTCCTTTGCTAATTGCTATATATTTTTGCACATTATAGTGGTCTTTTATTGTGTTAATCAATGCATTTATATTCAAGGAACTATGAAGACATCTCATTTTATAAATATAATGTTTAATAATGATGAGTATTTCATTATCAATCTTATTATTTTTTATATTTTGTGTTAGAAGTCCAAAAAGGTAGGATTCTTTATTGAAATTAAAAGGAATAGTAAGTGCATCTAATAGAATTTCAAAACTAAGAAGGAGATTTTGAACCTCTTGGCATTCCCACATGATATGCATAATAGTTTCAGTCTCAGAATTACAAAGTATACAGAGTGGAGATATAGCTAAACGAGTTTTAAATAAGAACGAGTTTGTTGTCAGAATATGGTGATTCACTCTATACTGAAACCATTGCAGTTTTGTGTTTTTAGTTATAGCAAAGGGTAGTTTGAATATCTTATGCCAAGTGGAACTATTTAAATCAAATATATCATTCCATTTTTTCTGTCCTGTTGGTACAATCTCGTTTTTTATAAGAATATTATAGAAGTGTTTGGAACCTCTAGCCTTTCTAATGAGTAATTCCAAGTTTATAGGAATAATAGGGTATGTAACTTTTACATCAGGAAAGACTGGATTAGAATTTGATTTCTTTACTGCAGAGAGAACACTATGATAATGGAGAAAATTAGTCTGTATTTGATATTTTTGGGAGAATTCATGGAAAGTATAAAATGTACCAGAATAGTAATCCTTAACTAGGTCATTTATAATCATAACTCGTCTTTTATACCAGTCTTTGAAGAAAATTGATTTTCTATCGATAGTAATTTCACTATTGTACCATATAGGGGTTTTCAAGTGAACTTCACTTTTGTTTATATTTACTTCATTTGCGGAATGCAAATTTTTACAAGCTTTGAAAACATCAACCCAAAAACTATTTTTACATTTACTTTGACATAACTCTATATAATCAGTTCCACAGTTAGCCAACAAATCTATATCTACATAAGTTTTTAGAATTGTTTGCCACTTTGATGTACTTTGAAAAACTCTTCTGATCCAACCTACTTTGAGTGAATCTATAAAGGCCTTAATATTTACCATTTTAAGTCCACCATTAATGTAGTCCTGAGTTATGATACCCCTTTTAACTTTATCAATTTTACTATTCCATAAAAACTCATATAGTAAACAGAACTTTAAGTTTAGAAAGAAATTTTTCATCTGGATTTGGCAGCGAGATAAACAAATGATTAAACTGTGAAATAAGTAATGACTTAATTATGTGGATTTTACCAATTGGAGTTAATACTCTTCTATTCCATGATCTGATGAGTGACTTAAGTTTTGTTAGTTTTTTATCAAAGTTCAACTTGGGTATCTTATGCAAGTTTACATGAAATTCAATCCCAAGAAGTGTGAAATTTTCTCTACCCCACTGTAAATTTAGTTCTGGAAGAAATTTCTCTGAGCTATACTTCTTACTGCCAATCCATACCACTTGAGTTTTTGAAATATTCATTTTTAATCCTGATATATTAGCATAAGAGTTAAGTTCTTTAATAGATTCTCTGAGTGACCGTTCTGTGCCATCTAGTGCAAGTGATGTATCATCAGCATATTGAGACAAAAGTATCGGACAGTTATCAACATCAATACCCTTAATTTTATCATTATGTCTTAATTTAACAGCCAAAATTTCTGCACATAGAATAAAGATATATGGTGCGATAGGATCACCTTGACGACAACCTCTTTTTATTGGAAAAAATGAAGATAACTTCCCATCCTGATTAATAGTAGCACTAGCATCATTATGTAATATTTTTACTCAAGTGATTAAACTACTTCCAAAACCAAAAATTGTAAGACTTTTTCAATAAATACCCAGGAGAACGAATCAAAAGCTTTTTCAAAGTCAATCATCAAAAACATACCTGGGATATCATTTTCTTCTGTATATTGCATAACATCGTAAACAATTCTAGTATTTTCCCCTATAGGCTATATATACATGTATAACGACCCTCTAGAAACCCGGTCTGATCTTTGTCAATTATTTTATCCAAAACTGTTAAGTCTATGTGCTATAGTGCCAGAAGCTATTTTGTAAACAATATTTAACAGTGATATTGGCCTCCAATTTTTGATGTCAGAAAGTGTCCAGGTTTATCTCCCTTTGGAATACATGTAATTATGCCTTGTCGTTGTGAAATAGATAAAACACCAGTATTGTAACCCAAATTTATAGAACGAACAACAAAATTACCTAAATATTTCCAAAAACATTTATAAAACTCCGCTGTAAAACCATCTATTCCAGGACTTTTGTTATTTTTCATGTTTTTTAAAGTTTTCCCAGCTTCTCCTAAAGTAATTAAACCCTCAATCTTCTGTGAATCATGCTTATTAATTTTATTGACACTATAAGGTTCTAAAAGATCATTTAAATTAACATTTTCTAAGTTGCTATCAGATTCATACAGTTTTTCATAAAAATTGTGTACTTCTTGCAATATATCATCCTGGTTTGTAATCATTTCCCCATCATCTAATTGCAATTTTGGTATTATTTTTGAAGTAAAATTCCTGTTTTCTAAATTGAAAAAATAATTGGTAGGCTTTTCCCCCTCTTCAATCCATTTAGCTCGAGATCTAACAATGCTACCTTTTATTTTATTTTCCCTAATTGACTGTAGTTCTTTCTTTTTCAGTTCTAAATCAGTTATGTTTGGTTCGTCTTGTTCTTCTAATGACTGAATTAGCTTCCTAAGGTGGTCTTCCCTAATATTCTGTTGTTTTTTCCTATAGGATGAGTATGATATACAAAATGTAGTTTTCCCCCGAATTTGAATAAGTAAGGTTTCAAGAAATAACTTGTCATCTATAGTGAACAGGATATCAGCGTCTGAAATGCTATCTAGGTTTGATATGTTGTAAAGCGGAAGGCAGTATTGCATTTTTGTCTCAATAATACATTTTTTTACCATATCTAAATATTCCATATCTTGTAGAAGACTATTATTAAATTTCCATACCCCTTTACCAGCTATAAATTCGTGAAGTTTTAAAGATATTGTTGGAAAAGAATGGTCAGAACGATAACCAGATTCTATATTTGATTTGTTAGTACTTGAAATTAAATTTTCAGATATGAGAAAAAAATCTAAGCGTGCTTGCCTCAATGGATTACTTTTCCTCCAAGTATACCTTCTTATATCTTCATGTTGCTCTCGAAAAATATATCTGTTAATGCTAAATTATCAATGATTTCTAATACTTTATCTCTAGCTTTAGGATTATTAAGGTTTTTGTAATTTTTGTCATAATCTAGTTTAGGGTTCATTATTAAGTTAAAGTCTCCACAGATAATAATGTATTTATTTGCAAATTCTTCAATGGTTTCTGTTAGAATATTATAAAAATCAGGGTCATCCTTATTAGGGCCATACACATTAATAAGAGTAATTCTGAAAGTTTCAATTTCAATATCTAGGGCTAGGAAATTGCCTGAATTATCTTTCTTTTCCTTAAACACTTTGAGTTCAAAATTATTTTTAAAAAGAATAACAACACCTCTTGCATTAGATTTGAAAGAATTAAAATAACATTGAAAACCCCATTCGTTTCTTATAATGTTTTCCTGTTCCTTAGTAAAATGAGTATCTTGTAAGCAGAAAATATTAGCGTTTGTCGATCTAAGA
Source organism: Chlamys rubida (assembly GCA_032359455.1). NCBI lineage: Eukaryota > Metazoa > Mollusca > Bivalvia > Pectinida > Pectinidae > Chlamys > Chlamys rubida. Next base: position 9,343 of record JAUMHH010175219.1, read on the forward strand.
TAAGAAAAAACGTCTTTTCGCTTGTACTTATCCCCCAGACCTTGATTATTTGCCGATAGGAACTGTATTTCAGCCATAGCTGCAACTCAAGAACGAGTATAAGAGATCCATCCCAGAGTAAAGGAGAGGAGCAGAGAGAGAAAGAGAAAATTGAGAGAATAAAGAAAGCATAAAAGACATTATCAAAGTGGTCATTAAACAGAGACTACCGTTGACAGGACGTAATTCACCGATTCCTTCATATCATCAAACAAGCCATGCCCGCCGAACGCTAAACAGGAAGTAAATATCAGGGCACCGGAAGTAGCATAACTATAAGAAGCGATAGACCGATAGACTGAGAGGATATTCCGGAATTGTAATTCTGAATAGGAGTATGATTGTCTATTACATTGCGAGAAACATTAATTAAATAATAATCATAATCAGAAAAACTAGTATATGTTAGATTAATATATTTAAATATATTATCGTAATAGAATATTGTAAGACTGTTTGTGTTGCACACTTACCAGGAATATAAGTAAATTAGATCCCACAAAAAACCACACAGGTCACTCGTGGTTAATTATCCAGAGAATTGACACAACACACAAACACACAGATCACAAAGTTTTCCAACAGACATATAACGATCGGTTAAACCAGGAGTAATTCCTGGCGGCACCATCGTGCCAAGTCCGTTACCGATCAAAATATGTTAAAAATACACATTTTACTCAAAAGTTGGAATCGCCCATCAGAAATGTGTCCGTGAGTGGCCTGCCAAATAACAGTCTTCTCTTCTTACCATTAGTAAGGATAGCAAAGAGCTTACCGTCCGTACTATACGAATTCCTCACACACTGAAGTTTATATGCGTCCTTCAGAATTTGTTGATTGGTCTTCGTGAGATCTTCAAAAATGATAAAACCAGTCTTCTTTAGTTTCGTTCGGGCTTTGATGATCTCATTCCTTTTCCGTCGGTGTGTAAATTTCACAATGACGTTTCTCGGTCTTTCCCTGTTGAACTTTCCGAGACGATGGGCAATGTCTATATCCGCACTAGTAAGCTGCACATCCAGTTTAGTAGACACAAAGTTCGTAATCTTACTAACACAATCTTCAACACTTTCAGCATCTAATGTGTCTTCGAGTCCATGTATCCGGAGTGAATTCTTGCGTCCATGTTGCTCAGGATCGTTGTGACGGGCCTCCATGGTGTCCTTGGAACACTCTAGATCACTAACTTGTGTCTCCAAATTTCCAATTGTCAGGCGGAGATGGTCGTTTTCTGTTGTCAACAGTTACAACTATATTTTGACATCAACTGAAGTGTTCAGATTAATGTTACACGTTTTAGGAGTTTAAATATATTTTGCTAGAAATGCCACCTACAATGATGGTAAAACGTATTACACCATCATTGAGGGTGCCAGTTTTACCGAAACTTGATCTTAACCCAAAAAGCGTGTTAAATTATTCCAAATTAAGCCAACACCTCAAAATATTTTATTAACGACGTCCAGGAAAAGCGTCATAACAGGGTCATACCATTGTCATTAAAACCAGTTATACCAAAACAAGGAATATGATACTCTATAACACCTTACTGGTAAGAAAGGAGGACGGGAAGAATAAATATCGGAACTCAATTTCCTTGGCCCTCATATTCAGTTTATTTTATTCAAAAAGCGTTTATTAGAAAACAAAAACGATCGAACGTATGTCAGACGCATTACACATAATTGTGATGTAAGGGGAGTAACTCCAATCAGCGACATATCTTTGACTCCATTTGTATACCTATTTTTTAGCGTCGTGTTTACGCGAACTACTATGACATTTTTTACAAGATTTTTCTTACAACATTCGTTCAGATTTTTAGAATAAATTCACTTGACCTCATGTATTCAAGATTAATTATTTACTATAATTAGCCTTCGGTTACTAGCTAACCGAGGGGATATGCAATTGCAACACCATATTTTGTATTGTATTATTGTCTCATGGTGACTGTTTTTCTCTGTTTTATGTTGTGAAATGTAGATTTTCATTTTCCTGTCTTGATAAAGGGGCAGATCGCCCTGAAAATTTGACAAATTTCTTTGTCTACACATCGTTATTATTTCTTTGCCCATATATCAATTTAAGTAATACACCAACCGACATTTGTTTGTTCGGATCCAGTGCCAATATTGGATCATACTGTCGTTATTACTTATGAGACCTATATGCATGTATATATAATCCGACAAGGAACGAGAACAAAAATACGATCGTGATGATAGAAAACCATGTTAGTATCTGGAGAAACTCTTAAATGATATTCTAAGCAGCTTGTAATTAATAAGCATAGCACCAACAACGGGAATTATAAATGAGGGGGAAATGAGGGGGGAGGGGCACACAAAAGTCATGTTATCATCTTCTAAAGTTGGATGTTTCGGAATTATCAACATTTCCTTAACTTTTAATAAATGAATCCAATTGACAAACTTCAAGACTTTAATACATTGTCACGCCGACACAAAAACCACATCATTAGCGACTAGTCATGCATGATTTTACATGTTATAGCAGTAAATTCTACGTCACGACGTGGTTCAAACTTACGTGAATGCGTGCTTAATCTTCACTGGTCTGCAATAACCTTTTCTGACGTTAGAATAATAAACGTTACAAAAGCCAATGAACAGTTATTCTATTTTTGGAATTTTGTTAGAGTTTCTCACTTGAAATAGGATTAGCGACTTCTGCCATTTCCTTTGTTCTACATGCATGCGTTTTGCACGCCATATATACATATATGTAGATAGCGTTATTATTCCTTCGTTTAAAATATTAGGTTTCGCCGAATTTCCACCCTGAAAATGCTTTTATCTTCTTCTAAATTCTAGATATAAACTACTTAATCATATTACAAAGCTAGGATAATGTTTTAAAGAAGTTTTAAAGGTTTAGGTCTTTTGGTGTTTTTATTTTTTGGTGAAAACGTTAAGCACTTTTATCGGAGGAGAAAGCACACGTGTAGCGAGGAATAATACATCCTGTCGCAGTAAGTATAAAAGTCGATTTGTCAGGCGTCGTCGTGTGATAAAACTTCGTTAGCATTAACAAGACACAAAGTCTACATCGATTATGCACGAGAATTTCTGCGCGTGCGTCTCATATACGGTTTATAGGCATTATGAATGCCCACTGCATTGTAGAGAGATGACACTAACCGCATTAGCGGTACATGTACATGGATTTTAAGACTGTTAAAGATTCAACAAACAACAAACGTTACCCCTTCTCTTAGTATGTGTACCTGTACATTTGAAATATGTGGCGACTTTGATGACGTTGTCTTGGTTATACTGCATAAAGGGATGGCGTGATGGTGACGTTTTCAAAATTTTCTCCCACATTCTTATTTTTTGCCAGTTGTAAGATAACCCTGTCTTAACTCATACAGAGAAAAGACTACTGCCAGGCGCTATTATTCTGAAACCGTCACACATCGTGCCATCACTTTATACAATATAACCAGGGTGACGTCATCAATTTTGTCACACATTTTAATGACGGAGCGGTGCACTATATTACAACTTATTTTTTCACCAAGAAAGTGTGAAAAATCTCAATCCTCGTGGTAAGATTTTTGAAGTGTAGTACTCTGCAAAGCTTTACTTCTGCCTACACCACATAGGAGTAATAAAACGAGTTTTTCTCAAACGAAAAGAAACCATTTCTTTCGGTTTTAAAGATGATATTTTTGTTCTCAAACTGACGAAAATTGAAACGAGTTTTAATTTAATGGCAGTCTCCATAAACGGAATGTGTGCATACGCTATAACCCTTATTAAGCTAATGATTGTGTGTGTTACGTAAGAGGGATATCATGGTAGGTTTCTTTTTACTGTTTTTTTTTCTCTCATATTTACAGGTAAAATGTACTGTCACATATGGAATTCATTTCACAAGCCAATAACACTGGCTCACCGTCACGCAAGCGGGTCGCTTAAACGCACGAAGTTTGATGAGCTCATTAAATTAGGATGAAATGAAAGTCCTGATGATATGCTTTAACTTAGGATTATAATGAATACAACAGATGTATACATATGTACGTCCTGATGAATGAATACGGCTAGATGAAGGTCACGATGAATTGGTAAGGATGTATGGAGGTTACGATGAGTAACCTCACCGTTCGTGTGTTTCCTTCGTGGCTGTATGACCGTATCGTGGTGAGGGGACGTTACTCGTCAACAGTTATACTGATAACATCGTCACTGTTTCAATATTGATTGATTACTGAAGTAATATTACAGGGATATCGTTTTTCTTTGGACACATTGGTTTCGTCCTATACATTGACAACCACCATCCGTCCATGCACAAAGAACATTGCACAGTGCCTAGTAGTCACCTGGCCATACGTGTGTAGCATCCATCAAGAATCCTGGCGGAGTTGTGTTGACGACAGACTGGCGGCGGTGACGATTTATCACCAGTATTTACAACACATGGTTTCTCTCAGGCGATGGGTAAAGGGGGATAACTTCCATTCACTTCAATGTACCGTTTTACGGTGTGGTATTGTTGAAACTTGATTTTACAACTGGTTGTACATGTAGTACATTGATTTTATATGATAACGTCATGACAAAAACAAAGTGTCTCGCAGTAATCATATATCCAGGTTTGTATCCCACATATATGTAATATCAAACTAACCATAACTACGGTTATAATCAGGCTATACGAACACATGTAATGCATGTGTAAGTTTTGGTGTGCTGAACTTCCCATTGATGTATTATAAAATGAAAATATAGTAGTTTTAGTGTGATAGTTCAACTTATCCATGAACATATCACAAAGAAGAAGAAGAAGAAGAAGAAGAAGAAGAAGAAGAAAAGGAATAAAAAAAAAAGGAGAAGAAGAAATGAAAGTTTAATAGAACACTTTATTTATTACTTTAAAATATTAACATGTTATTAGAAGCAGTACAGAATATAAGATACATGTACACATGTTCACAATTCTCGCTTTGGCGTCACCGACACATTGTTGGTCTGCATGCTACAAATACAGGTTACTAGACCTTTATTGTAAATTAACCGTCACTGATATACAGTAATTCTCATAAAAGGTAACAACGTCGTCTAGCCACAGGTGCAGGGTTATATATGTATAGTATAGGGCAGTATTACATGTTCGAAGTATTAAAATATGTAATGTCATTGTATTGACTTTGATATAGGATATTTTTATATAAGCGATATAAATAAAGAAGTATCCATATGTATGAACACAAATAAGTCAAGCAGTGTCGAGCTTTAAATGAAATTTTATCTTCATGAAAAATCGTTATATCTCAGTATAAATCAAGCACATATATGTCCACTTCTACTTGTTAAAGCGATAAAAGGTACTACTGCATCAGTTATAATCGTGAAGAAAAGTTACTTGATATTTTCGAATTGACTTTCTTCTTTTCTATTTTCGTAAAATTATGTATGCTTCCTGTAAAAACACAAGAACTGAACCTTGTTATGGCAAAGAAATGGGGTAATTGAAATCAGTTGAGAAGCAGTTACGTAGATTTGCCTCAATATCAATTTAAATAATATGACGAGCTGCCTGTAACTGTTTATTGCGGAGATTATCTATTTGTCTTACTTCCCCATATTGACGGTTTTTACAATACTCGCTATCTACAGTAAAACCTGCATGCCATTCACTCGGTTTTATATGTAATGGCGATGGTTTCAATCGTTCTTGGCAATATTTGTTCACTTTCGTTTTCATTTCCCGAAAATATTGAAGTTCTGCCATAACATCACTTTTGCTTACAGCATCCTGCCAACGTTTCAAAAACTTACTTTTGAAAAAATCAAACAATGCATAATCGAGTAGACACCATTTCCGGTAAAGATCTTCTTCCTCTTTACCGACGGCGAGAGATCGTTCCGGTTGCTTTTGTACATGACTAGCTACGTACAATATATGCCTCATGTCCCAATTCAGTAACCTTCTCATTAAAATCAAACTTTCCTCAAAATACTCAACAACGATAACCAAATCAAATTCTTTATCCAGTTTTCTTAAATACTTTTGAATCTGTTTTTCATCTGGTTTGACAAACAATTGAAATGGAAAGCCAAAGTCCCTAGCCATAGAATTGTATAAATTGGACACTTTTCCATTTTCCGAAATGATACGTCTGTAGTCGTTCGGCGCTTGCAAGAATTTAAGAATTGGTTGTTGTTTTGCGATATTCAACATGAAATGTCTGTGGTAATAATGAATAGACGAGATGAACTGTCGGAAGGGATCTCGTA
>JAUMHH010175230.1:0-15655 GCA_032359455.1 Chlamys rubida
ATAAAAAACACTAAATATCCCCATATGAGGACCTCAATCACGAAATCATGGTATGAGTAGTTTCATGCTAATACAATAACAATTTCCAACAAGATTTGGCAATAAAAAACTGGTGCATCGAGCCTCCTTAAGTGGAAAACTAAATGTTCAATAAATATCAATTCCACGGACTATAATCTTTGTCAACTTCTATTCAATCTACTGCCGAATAATGAAACTAAAACCACAATACAATATGGCATTTACTTAAAGTTTTTTTTCACACTCATGAAATAAATCTCATCACCAAAATACAAAAGAACACCCCTGTGAGCGAGATATTTTTACCTGGCCATGGAACCACAAAATTCTAATCCTTGCGGAATTAAACAATTTTACAGTATGATGATCATTGTTGACTGTGAGTAAAGCTAGGAGTAGGAGGGATTACAGCCGACATTATTATGTAAACAACTAGGCCTAGGATATCAGTTGTGTATTGCTATCAGCTTGTATACCTAACATTATATCAGAACAGCTAACAAATATAGGTTTTTAATGGCTGACCAACCACAACATATTCTACCATGCAGGTTTTCCATTTCGTTTTTATAATTTCAATGACCTCTATATTTTGTGGTGTCTAAACCATTTCACCCCTTGGTAGCTTTAATAGACTTTACCATGCATTTATTGGGACTAGTCCATTATGGCCTAAGGTGGTAAAAGGGTTAACTCATTCACCCCTCAAATTTCATAATGAACCATTCCAACCTTTGAATTAGAAGAGTTCAAATGTGTCTTCAGGGGTGAATGAGTTAATCATGAATGTATGAGTAAATGTTATGTACTTTGACATCATACACAGTATGATTAATGTCTGCTTTTATGTCACGTTACATTAGAGATTAGATAATCCAGTATTTTCTATTTCTATGATACATTTTTGTATTTATTTTTTTGACAGAACATTTCATTTATAAATTAGAGTGTGTTTTAATTATTAGAGTTTGTTTGGCTTTTAATTACCTAATACTAAGTAACTTACCTGATAATAGGTACACACAATTATTTCATCAAGCTGGAAACCCAAGTTCACCCACCTTATTATGTCACAGGTTAAATATCAAAATTATAGGACCTCCTTTTTGACATCTACTAAAGGGTGGACTAGTAAACATGTGTCCCCCTGACAGCCTGCAGTATTAGAGTGCTATTTGCGAAATGTCTCTATGATTGCTGACAACTGACTTTACTGATTCGACACACTGTGGCTTAGTGAGTCGTTTTCAGTGGATTAGACTCGAGACACCGGTCATTTACATTCTTTGCTTGACAAAGGAAACAGATGTTTTGCGAAAGCTCGCAAAATAATACTGTTTGTGTTCAAAACAAATTTAGCATTTATAGGACATCTTGTTAAAGAAGTTTTTATTTACAGATTTTTACACATTTGACCCCTGTAACCCTTCTCCAGCTTTCTACAGGCCAAATACCACATTCCATAGGCCTCTTCAGGCTTATACTGACCCATTGTGTCCTTTAAAGTTAGCAAAGGTCATTATCCATCTAAAGAAACTTTACAGCCTCCTTCCAGCATGTTATTAGTCAAATATTATGACTACAGGAATCTTCGTGATTCATAAGATATTTATAAGATAATTGAATACATTATATCCAACCCCTACGATCTTGAAAGTGGGTCAAATATCATGACCATATGTAGGATTATGTACGCATCAAGGTTATTTAGAAGAAGTTGTATAATGGTTTTTATATATTTGGACCCATTGACCCATCTTCCTGACATATTAGTGATCAAATATCATGATACTGTATATTGTAGAGGTAGGAACACTACAGTAAGTAGGTCAGATGAAACCATCCGCTTTGGGGAAGAGTGCGGGAAGCACAATTTCAGCAAGCAGAGCTTCATTAGAAAATAAATCAGAATATTTTTTATTAATTGTATACTCACAAAATACATGCATTGTTGTATTGTTCACATACATATGGCTAGTTAAGAAAGTATCGAAGTGAATGCTTTCTTTGCCTATTAGTTGGCAAACCACAAAATGGCGTCACTACGGTATGAATGAAAATGCTAGGGGTTGCTGCGGAAAACATTTGCATATGAATGAAAAGTACATGAATGACATCAATATAAGGAAAATATCAGTTTCCATATAAGGACAGAGATACCATATAAGGTAATAGATGTCACTGCTATCTAATGTGCAAATTGTCCACGTTAAGCAAATTTCTTAGTATGCACGATTCCCTAGACACCTACGTTACCTAACGCATGTTTCAAAAATGAAATTGTTCAAGATTTTGACATATTTTTCTCTTATTACTTGGAAAATATGTTTAGAATTTTATTTGGAACAAATCTGATAGCACTGAATCCTCACAGGATTATACTTTATAGCATTACCCTACTTTACTCTGCATTTAAATGGACATTTTTCATTTAAGATTTGTGAATTTGACCCCTGTGATCTTGGAATGGGTCAAGTCATTCATTTGAAAAAAAACAACTGAAATTAAAGTCCCTCATATTTTACTGGTAATAAATCATGACACTTAATTCCGGCAGCACGATTTACCCCAAAAGATCTCAAAACACCCCAAAAACACACAAAAAAACACACAAAAACATTAAATATAGATAGATATTTATATTTCTGCTACCTGACATTATGTAACATAATGATGTTTCATGTTAATTGGATAGTTATAGTGACGTGAGTAATATTAACTATACGTATTTGAGTTACTTCCCCTGCACACAAGTTTACCCTTTGCCTATTCACAGAAGATCGATATTTGTTATATAAAATGGTATTTTTCTCACTCTTTCCACATTATTTGACATAGCCTCATAGGTAGCCGTTTGTTTTGTATTTGATAAGTGCATTTGCTCTAAAGACGGTATTGTTTGATATGTTAAATTTGTAATTTGTTTTTTTAAGGTTTCAATCTATTTCGGTTTGCAGAAAATTAGGTTACATTATAATATTAACTGAATAATATTTAAGTGTCGTCTTGGGTTTTTGTGGTCTTATCTGGATGTTTTTAGGTGTTTTGGGGTGTTTTGGGGTAAATCGTGCCACCCCTTAATTCTGCCTTGGTTATATGCTTTATACAAATTTGACCCATCTCACCTTGAGGGTGAGTCAATGTCTTCCATTTAAACAAACTTTAAAGACCTTCCTTTCAGCATTTTACAATTTTCTTTAAAGGGAAATCATTCATCCATCTTCATGGTAATGACTGGGTCAATTTCGTGACCCAACATAGTGTATGCCTCTAACAAAAGTGTTTAAGTATTCCATTAGAAGAAGTGCGAAGATTTAAACAAATTTGATCTCTGAGACCTTGAAAACAAACTTGATAGCACTTCTTCCAAGCATACATGTATGTCACTGACAAAATATGATGACCTTACTTAGGCATTTGGGTTGTTCAGAAGATATTCTTAGGTTTTGACAATTATAACACCTCAAGGTCATTTGTTTAGATACATCTTATAAGATAGCTCTCTTTCCCAGCAATGAAGCAACAGGCCAATTTAAGTACCTGGCCTAATGGTTCATTAAATATTTTAAGTCATTTGAATATTATACCAAGTTTGACCCCTATAATTTGGTTCAGGTCATTTATTTAAAAACGACAAGCAACAGGCCAGCAGGAAACATTACTATCCATTATTCATTCAGAGATGTTCATCTAAAAACTTTAACAAATTATGTTATTATTCCATGTACATGTACTCAGAGAGTTATGCTGGACACAATCATAAGCTCAATACTATTACTGTACAATAGATAAGCTTAAGTCTTATGAAAATGTCAACACTTTTGACCACTGAATCCTGGAATTTAATCTTAATCAAGATTTATTATTTCAATAATTTGTTGAAAACCTGACACTGATAATTTTCTGGAACAAACCTTGAATCCCTGCACCTGTTCTGTGGTTAGCTGGACATCTCCATCAGGTGCCATGTCCACAGACTTGGCCTGCCACATTGGATTGTGTTTCCCAATCAGATTCTGTAACTGTTCTCGTGACATCTTGTCATCACAATTCATACACATAACTCTGTGGGCACTTCCATGTAGCTCAGTGAGTTTAATGCTTCCTGCCTTTATGTGCAAGGCATCAACGTTCTGAGTCACCAGCCAGTGCACTTTTCCTGTGATTTCCCAACGACGTAAAGTTTTATGACAAAGATTCGGAAGAAAGGATGAAAAAACAGGCCATCCAGCATAATTTCTAGCCCAGTACCTTTGACGGATTGATTCATTTTTTACAAAGTCGTTGTATTGTACTGGTCTGTTGTCGCTCCTAGCATAGAGTCCAACCCCCTTGGACCTGTAGTCAGGGATTCCACTTTCTGTGGAAACTCCCGCTCCTGTCAACACCAGTATCCTGTTATTCGTTAGTAAGAAGTTTTTCAGGTTATAAATGTCTAGGTCACGGGCTGACTCTGCTTTTGGGATAAATTTGTTATTGACCACATGGGCTTCTCTCTGTTGTACCAGTACACACCTGATAACATTTCTCAACAGTGACATCTTAAATTAAGTAAATTTATCGTCAATACTGCCCCAACAATGTATCTGAACTAAAACAGCCTAGCTGGCCTTCAGAAGTGCAGTCAAAATTCGACCATGTATAGCTAATCACGATATAGTATATATGCAAATGTTAGAAATTGCATAAATATTTACCGTTTCTTGAAATCAAGTTGTTGGAACAAAAACCGCTTCGAACTCATTGTTCACACAACTGTGTACATGCTATACGTATACGTACATCAATAACGAAAGTGAAAACAGGATAATCTTTTGATTGTCATTTGATCGGTTAGAAGTAATGATTAGTCACTATAGTGATAGTCCACAGTGCTGTACATCCTATACGTGATTGTGATTATGAAAGTAGAATATAAACTAGAGTTACCTCCCTTATCGTGTACGTCCGGTAGTCGAAAACGAAAGTACGGGAAAGGAGTGAAAATTTTAAAACTGGCTCGTAAGTATGGCTTGCATTGAGATTGTTTTAATTATCTTTACTAAAATATAAAGAGATGTGGCTCAGATTATCAGAAGGTCAATGGTATCATCAGTAGGCCTGAGACGTACTACATGAGTATTACTCAGTCTTTTCATCCCACGCGGTACGAAATTACACACTGTTCGCACTGTTCTTGCGGTCATTAGATAGCCGCTGCTAATGAAGCACACAATACACTATTGTTATTATTTCTTTCTGACACATGCCGATTTCGTATCCTTTTTATGGACTTACTATTTTCCCCTATTAAGGTAATTCCAATATGGCTGCCACACGAAACTATCAAATTCAATAATCATTCGTTAGCATTTAACAATCACTGTCACAAAAAAATCATCCTCCAATATTTCTCAAACATAATTGAGGTACATGTACACTAAATTTCAGGAAAAAAAATCAATAACTGATGAAAAAACTCACTTTTTATATGTTCATTTTCCAAGCTGAATAAAAGTCACAATTCAGGAAAAAATCCATTTAAACTTGGAAATATCAGGGGAAATATATGCCAATATTCTGGAGATTTGACACATTTCCTTACATTTTTCTCGACCAATGCATCTTCAGGACATCCAACCCTATGATATTTACAAGTTTTAAGGAATTTTTCCTGAATTGTGACTTTTATTCAGCTTGAAAAATGAACATATAAAAAGTGAGTTTTTTCATCAGTTATTGAATACTTTTTCTAAAATTTAGTGTGCATGTACCTCAATTATGTTTGTGAATTATTGGAGAAGGATTGTTTTATGACAGGGATTGTTTAATGCTAACGGAATGCATTGTTGAATTTGATATACAGTTTGGTGTGCCAGCCAGATTGGAAAGACCTTAACTGAACTTATTTGGGATTCAGTTTTACATATGTCAATTTAGTCAGTGAGGTCGCCCATGCGGGTGCTAGTCTAATACATTGTACTTGCGTGTGCTGTATCTTACTTGCTTGCTTTCAAACATCCCTTCCTAGTAATGAGAACCAGCTCACTAACAGTGACCTCCTGCAGCCGCGATGCGCACGTGATTGATGTTTTGACTGATGGAGCTCTTGTTTTCGGTTACAACCGCATAAGGACAGAGAGAAAAAACTAGAGGAGGTGGCATTATACATTTCATCAATCCTAAATATTTGTACTAGTAAAGAATGTGGCGTGGTTATTAAGTTCCCCAAACGGGTTTTGAAACTCGGTGTTTTTTAATCGTTTCTGCTTATTTATATATATATATATTAATTTGTTCTTCGTCTTCTTATTTTTCCCCCACTGACACGTTTCCAAATTCTTCCTCAAAGATTTCATTACGGATACTAATGCAACTTTACATGAGCATTGATTGGCACTTAACGCGTTTCATTTCCCGATCAGTCATCAAACATGGCCGTGACGGCCTCTGATAGATTAACGCACGTGTAGAGTGTACGTCAAGGTGATCATTGGTGAACCGCTTTGAGACGACCTACGAACTAGGTTGTGATAAAGCGGCGTATAAGAACCTCGAATTATTATTATCATACCAACAATCCCTCTCTATATTCACGTCACAATTATAACTTTTTCTATTTCTGTTCTCTTTTACTCGATGTATGGAATTCTTTGTGACACATAAAAGCCTACATTATCCATGTGTTTTGGTACCTCTTTTTCGAATACCAGCAGAGCGGTTCTTAACTTAGTAACCGTGACTTACTTCACCTGGACCCCTGTTTAATGTCCCGTGCTACAGACGGACAAGATGTAAAAGACGTGTAACATTTGTTATAGATCTATGTAAGTGATAGCAAGCGAAGAAAAGGTTTTATGCGTCAGAATCATTAAGGCATGAATGGCACAAAGGGATCCTTTTTGTAGCAACAGGATATTTTAATGGATAGTCGTTTATCTTTTTCATGCTGTTTTAGAGACATTTCTTTATTTGACACGGTCCTATTTATAACTTTTTCATTTGAATATTGCAATAAAACAGTATGTGGCTTATGGTGCCACGATCACCACAACTTGGACATCCTTGACTTAAACTTTGTATTTACTCTGTTATTGTTATGCCCTGGTTTGGTTGATCCTTGACCGACTTTAGTTGGGCCACTAATTTTCTTTTCTATTATTACTATATAATTGATTCTTTATTTTGGCATTGCTTGACAGTATTCTTAATGTGAAGCTGATTAATTGAAAGTTAAGACCAGCAACTCTACTGTATCACTTGTTGATTTTTGTGTATTATACCGATTATTTCAATTATCCTTGGGGCTATATTTAGATTAACTAATTCTGACCTTTGGGAGTCTTTTGATAGCTGGTCGACTCCTTTTCAATTACCGTGTAGATACATTTGTATCTGTGTTATTTTATCCATTTACATTTCAGTTATATAACTGACTTAGTTTAGTGTTAATAAATTGAATTTGCTTTAAGTAGTATTGGGCAATGTAAAGAAGAAAGAATAACAACTCTGTCAAAGTCTGCGTCTATTGTTATCGCTCTTAGAATTATACTGTTAAATTGACGTTTTATCTCCAACTGGTGATTGTGAATTACTGTACATGCTCAACTCTACATTTGTTTGTCGGAGTTAAAAAACAGCCGGGATATAAACGACTAAACATTTTGTTTATTTATTATTTAGTAATTATACACTTTTCTATACAGTGAGGTTCTACAATGACATAAGTGCTCAGTTGATCAAGTTTCTGTTAAAAATTATCTGGGTAAACGCGGTTCTGTTTAAATAAACGTGGTAGGAATATTGAGGCTATATTGCAATGGAAATGCCCGGATTATCCGGGGCCTTTGCTAATAGAAATGTCCGGATTATCCGGGGCCTTTGCTAATAGACATGCCCGGATTATATTTGAGGGCTTGCTACGAATGTCATGACTTTCGTGATAAATTTGGACTACTGATGGACAAACTTACAACACCGGGTTTCCAAAGATCTCATGGGGTAATATTCTGTTTCTTTGTGTGATATGAAGGTTGATGTTTTAAATTATACTCATTAGTATACCTTGTGGTTTTGTTGTCACTACCCGAGTTTTCGCCGATGAAACAGAGGACTCTTAACCTTCCGGAACACATGGTCTTATAATACCTGTAGTGTTTAAATGGTATCTATATAAATATTTCCTTTATGCATATTGCGACCTTATTTTATCAATTTTGTGTTCGAAGTATGGTTTTGTTGACACTTTTTTTTTTCTTCAACTATGCAATGACGTCATCAATGTTTTACGGTATACGAGGAAACGGTCTGACACAAATACACATTTTACTGCGGCAAGAGATGGTAACACTTTCTCAGCCTGTTCTTAAATTGATCAACTAATGTTAATATAAAACCCGTCAAACGCTCATTCTTCACCTTAGATGAACTGAAGCAACACATACTTACATTCCTCACTTTATTATTTGTAGTTGATAAATAAAGTCAATAGTTAGTCGGCCAAGCGCTCCTTCTTCATTTAAAAACGCCTTTCATACATTTTATCTGAAAGATATACGACATGAAAACTAATAATGGTATTTTAAGTTAATAGGGACACCAGCCGAAGTGAACTTCTATACAAAAGTTTAGCTCTCTTGGCAATATATTTCTACTATACATTACAACACTTTCTTAGCACGATCCTTTTCTCACTTTCTTTAAACCTATTAACAGCTTTAAAGGGTGTTGGCTTATCAGGTTTCCAATCTAGTCGTACTCTTATGTTGATACAATGTTACAGATATCTTCTTTCTAATGGTGGTCGGTTGGCGCAGTGGATAACACACCCACCTCTCATCAAATCGGCCGGGATTCGTTTGGCTTGTTTTTATTTTGTTTCACGTCCTATTAGCAGCTAAGGTAATCTAAGGACGTGCCTCCATGTATGTTATGTAAGCGTGCATGTGTGTATGTTTGCCGGAGACAGGGTATGTTGGTGTACTTGCCTCCTTGTGATAGCGCCGATCTGATGCCGACTTTATATTGCTGTCTCACTGAAATACCATGCCGAAGGCACCCAGCACTGCATCCCGCCGGGTCACGTTATACTGACAATGTATACTGACAAAGTGAAAATGTATCGGGTCATCTGCCCGACAATATGGGTACTCCGGATACTTCGGTTTCCTCCTACCCTGCGAAAAATAAAAAATATTTATATCTCCTACATTGTATCTACCAATGTTGGTCTATAGGACATGTACTCTTGCTACGTGCGTGTCACTTGTAGATTTACATATTAAATCAACACTACGATCTTTCACACTAATTATTTAAAGGTATACGGAATGCCAAATTTGTTATCACATCAATGTATCGAGTGAAATACATATTAAAATACGAAAAATATCTTTTAATTATTTCCAGTTGAATTTTATCTATTTATATTATGTATAAATATGACAGAATACGAAGAGTGCGGATTGGGAGTGGAAAATCAAAAAAAAATCAAATATTTGTAAAAATCGTGATATTTATACATGTTAATGATTCTCTCCCTCAAGAGATGACGCTATTACCAAATAGTTGACATTTAAACATGCAGTTCAAATGTATATTTTCTCTGACTGGTACAATCATTGAGTGACAAAAGTGCAACATGTATTGATATTGACCGTGAACATGATATTCCGAACGAAAAAATCAATGCCCTTAATATACGAATAATAAAATCAAGTATACAGGACCAATCTTTCCTGGAAGCTGGACTGTCAGTAAGCGAGTTTCATCTGGTGTCTGGTGTCCAGTAGCTTTGCTGCATTTTCTTGTTTACACTCAGAACACTGTTGGTGATCAGATTTTGTTTATATCACCTTCAGCCCTGCAAATAATGTGTTTCTTTTCATACAAGATTTATCAAAGCTATTGTCGTACCGGAAAAACAGTTTCTCGTGCGCAGTTAAAACATGCTGGCAATGGTACGGGGACCTTAAAGACGGTAAAGCTACAATGTACGTTTTTAAAGTTGTGATATTTTAGAATGACATATATCCATGGTGGATGAGTGAAGTTATTATAATGAAACCGTCGGCACTTGGTCCTAGCTGTTTTATAGACATATAGAATGTAATTGTATCCACACGTCTCATTAAAATATGGAGATCTTGATAGAGGAATGTAGATGTGGAGGTGAGTAGAAACGGGTGGGAACTGATACGCAGTATATTTACCTAGGCTTTAGCGGCCTTCTTCTTTTTTCAAATAAGGGATGGGTCTGTTTCTCAAATACCATTTAAAATCACTAAAACTGGCTATTCTACACAGGCCAATATGCAATTATGTTGTGTTTCCAGGGATCTTGTGTGAAAAAAAGCAATTAGTCCCAACGCAAGAAATAGAAGATAAATATACAGGAGCAAATTTACCGTCAACTTGGGCGGTCGAATAGCTCAGTTTATTGGACGTGGAAAGATATATGCTTTTTTGCCCGTCCTGCCTCCAACATAAAAATCCACTGCATGCTCCCATCCAGGCCAACAACAGTGATTAATATCACTTCATATAATTTGTTCATACATGTTTTAAAACAAATGAAATTGATCTTTTTACCGTGAACTATTCTTCACTTTTTTGCCACATTCGGCGAAACATTCAATTCTAAAAGTGACGAAAAGGTTTTTAAAGTGACGACAAAGGCGTCACCCAAACAGTCTTTAAAAATACTAAATAAAGTAAACGACAGCAGACAATATTTTATTAATAAAACTATACAACACATGTGTAGCAAGTTTCTGTTTGCAATGTGTCTTTTATTTACAATCAATGGCTTGTTGTATTGATTGATCAGCACAGTTAATGAAGCTTCGTCAGATAATATCTTTAACAGTACCATATATAATCAGAATAAAATAAGCTACACAAGAAGATATGGTACCTGTATGATTATAATGCCTGTAACTACGAAGCATCTGTTTGATATGTGAAACAGTTTGCCAAGTATCGACGAATTACTGACAGTGTCACACGTGTTTATCATCTGAAACTTTGTACATGTAGATACATATAATTTGAAAAATATATCTTCTGATGTGGCTTACTTTATTTTCCATTATTTGCATTTCACTAAAGTATCACCTTTAATCAAAGGCAAATTTACATACATACAAATGTACCGTCAATTAGGACTGTGTTTAAACATTTTGCCTTATTACTGTGAACAGAGTCGATACAACTTTGTGATTTCTTTTTTATCTATTTTTCCTTCACCTTTCTTTACTTAGCTGTTGCAATGATACAAAACTCTAAACAAATAAAGTTCATAGATTTATTTTGTGTCACAGGGTAATTACTCCATTCCATTTTTCAATGGACATTCCTTTTTTTTTATTAAAATCAGTCTGTTTAAAATTGATAATGACGTTTCATGCTGGGCAATCGTAACAATTTCAAAGAAGACAGTCTGCGGAGGATTATATAATCAATATAGCTTTTCTGTTTCTTTTCTTATATGAATTGGACAACAAAATGAATGGCTTTCAATAGCTTGTGATCATAATGGACATCTTAGAATGTTAAATGATCTAGCGACACCTGTTAATAGCAATGTCAAAAACATTTGTATTGATCTGCTGGATTGCCTCAAGAAATCAGAAGAAGGTTTAAAATCAGTGGTTGTATGGAATTATTAGCAGTAATCATTCCTGTTTGCTTTCTTCAGATGGTACCGTATTGTACTGATATCAGTAATAGCTAATAATGAATACACTTAACGAAAAAAAATGACCTAGGGTCTTAAATGTGGTGATCTTCTTGAAACTACATGTATTGATATTATCCATAAGTACACTTTACTGTTTATTTCATGCTGCATTTCCACTGTGTTTCATTCAGTTTTATTGCCATTAGTAATCACATACATTGTAACAAAAACATATATATACAATTATTAAATAAATGTACTGTAAGAGAATTATCTGCATATTTTTCCAAAATATGTTGGTTTAAATAGGTGAAGAGGCAAATGGCGCAGCAATCTGATGCGCCTTTGTTTATAATGAATCGTATTGTGATAAATCAAGTAACGGACAAATATGTCAGTATTCTGAGATGAAAATGCAGATAAAATATATCGTTGTGTTTGATGATTCAGAAAAAAAGTTTTTATTTGATAATTGTGATAAAATTACTTCAGAAGAACTTTTTAAACGTAGCATAAATGCATGAAATACATATACTCACGTCACATCAAAGATATCCTGTATGTGCCTACAATATAGTTATAAAGCAAAAATGTACACTGAACTGTAGGAATACGAATAAACACATGTACTTTCCGTACATGTGTTGCTATAACGGCTCGCACTGCTCGTCGGAGAGTGACCGCTATGAACAACAAAATGTTTAATTAATGGAACATGAAATGATAATTTATATATGCTTTTAGATCGTATGTGTGGTCTTTCCGGACACAGACGGCACTAGTAATAAACTGTTCACTATTCAACACTTCCGGCTATAATAATTGTTCGTCACTTCCAATTCATACTTGTACATACATTTCACTTGTACATTATATATATTTGTTTTCTCTCTCTCTTGTCTACACATACATTTTATTCAGGGACAATATATCAAGACCGATATAGAGAGTGAAAACATGTTAGGCAGGATCCGGCCTAGTCAGGTAACACTTTACTTGGACTTTGCCAAATATGAATTAGTGAGATGTTTTGGGCAGGTATATTAGCTATATGCTGCATAAGTACATATATTTATATATATATATAGAATAAAAACATAAATCTGTCAGATCTTCCGCTTGGCCTCTCTGCCTTCTAGGGCTTCTTCAGGCGGATTCATAGAAAACAACGTTGAAAACTGACCCCGGTTCCATTTTCAACGGGGGTCCATTTTCAACGTTTCACCGGCCGACTTGTATTGTAAATTGCTCGGTATTCTCAAATGTGAGTATCTCAAGACATAATGTAACTTGATTATACTTATAAGTAAAACTGCATAATATATATATAGTTGTATAAACCAAACAATGCTTAACTGAAAGAGCAAGCTACCAGTACTATTGCTCCTATATATAAACTACCAGTACTATTGCTCCTATATATAAACTACCAGTACTATTGCTCCTATATACAAGCTACCAGTACTATTGCTCCTATATACAAATGTACAAGCTACCAGTACTATTGCTCCTATATAGCGCCCAAAGAGGAAGGTGCCAGCAAAATAGAATGTGTAGGACTATCAGAATTTACACACAAGTCACCAAATATCGCCATTAGTCGTACATATCTCGTTGTTCACTGGTCACAAAAGTCCAAAACTCGTTCAAATAAATGATGCCAGAACTCCACTTGATTCGCATGAAATCGTACAATCTCTTCGAAAAGTCTTCTGTTGTTGAAAAAACGTCGTTCACGGATCGTCCGGATTTTGCCTAATACCTAATAAAAGTTCATCCATGGAACAGAAAAATAGTGACAATCAAAACCAAAAGTCAGAAATCTAATCTAGAGACAATCTAATTTGCTTCTACACAAACTCGGATAGTCATTTGAACATTTGATGGGCTAAAAGCAAGGTATCAGGACAAAATAAATGGTACAAATGTGTTAAGAATTATAGAGATTGATTCCAAGATCTACAGATTTTTTACAAGCAAAGCTAAACTTAACATGTATATGAGCTCTTTGTAAATGAAAATGATCCCAACAGACATCGGGGAGTTGGTATATATAGCGTGGCTATGAAAATGATTTTAGAGAGAGCATCTGGATTAAATTCAACACGCCAGAAGGGGGCTATGTTTGAATCGGATGTATAGCCAGGGGCCCGATATCTTAGAATAGCAACGACCCGCTGTACCAGCTACTTAAAGGAGCTTCATGAATCAAATGTTACTTTCACTTTTTAATATTTTGCAACTACAATCTTCTTAAAATAGAATAGAAAGCTCGGTAATCAAAGGGGGATACGCGGACGGCTTTATAGAACTTTTAAGGGATATATACTTATAGCAACATAATAATTAGTGTACCCGCCTGAAAAATAGAAACGAGTCGAATGGCTGGTAGGTAAAATATTTATATTTGATATTGATACTGTGAGATGTATTTAATATTTGATGATGATACTGTAAGATATAGTTATATTTGATAATGAAACTGTGAGATATAGTTAATGTTTCATGATGAAACTTTGACATAGTTAATATATCGTGTTGATACTGTGAGATATTGTTAATATTTGATAATGATACTTTGAGATATACTTATATTTGATTATGTTATTGTGAGATATAGTAAGTATTTGATGATGATACTGTGAGATATAGGAAATATTTGATGATGATACTGTGAGATATAGGAAATATTTGGTGATGATACTGTGAGATATAGTAAGTATTTGATGATGATACTGTGAGATATAGGAAATATTTGGTGATGATACTGTGAGATATAGGAAATATTTTGTGATGATACTGTGAGATATAGTAAGTATTTGGTGATGATACTGTGAGATATAGTTATATTTGATAACGAAACTGAGATATAGTTTATGTTTGATGATGATGCTATGAGATAAAGTTAATATTTGTTGATTACAGTGTATAATATATATTTAATATTTGATTATAATACTGTGAGGTATAGTTAGTATTTAATGATGATACTGTGAGATAGAGTTAACCTTTGGTGATTGATGATGGTACTTCGACTTAGTTAATATTAGATGATGATACAGTGAGATATAGTTAACTTTTGATGACGATGATACTGTGAGATATAGTTAACTTTTGATGATGATACTGTGAGATATACTTTTATTAGATGATGATACTGTGAGATATAGTTGACTTTTGATGATGATACTGTGAGATATACTTTTATTAGATGATGATACTGTGAGATATAGTTAACTTTTGATGACGATGATACTGTACGATATAATTATATTAGATGATGAT
This sequence comes from Chlamys rubida, assembly GCA_032359455.1. Taxonomy (NCBI): domain Eukaryota; kingdom Metazoa; phylum Mollusca; class Bivalvia; order Pectinida; family Pectinidae; genus Chlamys; species Chlamys rubida. The sequence continues at coordinate 14,966 of JAUMHH010175230.1, forward strand.
ACTGTGAGATATAGTTAACTTTTGATGACGATGCTACTGTACGATATACTTATATTAGATGATGATACTGTGAGATATACTTATATTAGATGATGATACTGTGAGATATAGATAACTTTTGATGATGATACTGTTTTAAATAAGTTTGATTATTTTTTATATTCTTTTTTTATTTTTCAATTTATTTTTTAAAAAACAAAATACTGTATATGAAAGTGTACATGTAGTATCATCATCATCATCGCATCAACCATAAACAATCGTCGTCCTTATCATCCTCATCGTCATCATTATGAAAATATATAAAAAATAAAGATGGCGACAAGGACAGGAGGCTGATATTTTGATCAGAAGATTTGTTTGGGTTTGGCTACCTTCTATGTGTTAAACAGACTTTGGATTTGGCGATATGAAAGGTTTACTGATCTTCATTGCATAACTTTCATTTTATCATTGGAAAATGTGTTCCGTTCGATACTATCCTAACGCTTGTTTCTAAATATGATTGCTAATTTGGATTCAATGGTGTTTTTATCAGCTTGAATAAGTATTCATATTATATATATAAACGAATTGATTAATATTCATAATTTAGTGTGGCTTTATGCCGCTAAAGTGCGCGTTACTAAATAATCAAGTACATTAGTGCATACAAGGAATAGTGATTTAAGGAACACGAATGAATATGTG
>JAUMHH010175241.1:0-15650 GCA_032359455.1 Chlamys rubida
TTATTTAGAGTACACTCCGTTTTTTTGTGTTATATCTCCATAACATGAAAAATATATTCAAGTTAATCCTTAAATATAAAGTCAACATACAGAAAATTTCGTAAAATCCCTCTTGTCTACAGACAGTGTTTGTCCGTACGTGTTATCGATAACACTGAATCAAACAGACTTGACGATTATTATTTGACCTGCATCTACAATATATATAGTGATTTAATGTTTCTTGCTTTACATTTCATTTCCTAATATTGTGTTTGGAATAGCTAATTAAAGAACAATAAATAGCCATATATGACATGAGCAGAAAAACGTATTGTACCGTTAAATGAGATTATATGCAGACAGAATATGCAGTTGCCTATGGTTTTAAGGACGAAATTACACCACAGAAAAACAATTGTGATAAATGTCACGATAAACAAGAAAGGACAAAACTAGAGCACAATGAACATAGGAGTGAGTCATACGTAAAAACACCAAACTCAATCAGCATTGCTTCTGCTCACCTCATGGTAAAAACAAAAGCTTGAGTTCAGCTCATGTCCTCCCTTCACGTTGCTCTGAAAGAAATTGTAACAGCAATTGGTTTTAACATTTATTTGTGTCTGTGACTTGAAAGCAAAACCTATGAATGAGGTGTCAAACTAGTAAAAACAAGTTGATGCCGTGCTCCGCATAAAAAGGGCGAAAAATAATTTTGCTTTATTTGCTTAAAATGCAGAACAACAACGGGACGCATTCGTACATGTTCAATAGTTTATCAACGTCAGCCTTGAGATAAGGCATACATGTGTACGTGAAGTAACTACACCCACGGGACTGATACAGTTTATCTTTTCCGTTCCCAAAGAAATGATATATCATTATATCAGGTCTCTGACAGAGATGCTTTTCTTTTGAAAATTAACTGATCGCTAGTTTATGCTTTTCTGCAAAGTGTTGCACACAGCATAAATATCCGGCAATGTCAACTCGAATCAGATCATATGACGTCAATTGTGTTGTTTTGTTTGTGATAGTTTTCCTTTAGTCAGATGGAAGGTTTCTGTTGTAATTGTACATTGACATTGAACTATCATTTTCTGGGTGCGGTAAAACAGTTTACCTTTTTCTATTTATTAATTTTTGAATTCGCAATGAATAATTGATTTTAAACCAGTGATAAATGGCTCAGGTGGTTTTTAACATTTCTAATGTCCACCGTTTTTCTTTAAATTGTCATTATGAAGACGCTCATTAACCATTTCACGTGAGTTTCGAATTAAATCCTTTAAATGACGCATCAGCGAAGCATTAAAATGTTTACATTCCAAATCGATGAATCTAGGGAGTGCCATGCTGGTATAATGAAGCTCGTGTAATCATCATTTACTGTGCTATACTTCAGGTATCAGATTACCAAGGGTTCCCCTAACGAGTCCTTATCCCCAATTTCTAAACTGAAGGATGTTGGAATCCCGAAAAATCTGCCAATTCCTCAATTTACGCTTTGCGATTATTCTGCGTCAGTAATTTGCATCCATTTATTTCCTGCTTGAAGATCCAGAAATCTCATCTTTTGTTATTTGCATATATACATTTTAATGTTTTATGTGAAATGTATCTATTCTGTCACACATACGGAATAAAACAACTGCATAGCAGTTTCCTAAAACACAGAGCGGCTTAATATATTGAGATATTTGTTGAAAGATTAATCGAACGTTTATACGCTATAAAGACAAGAAAACTCTATAATTGACATTATAAACATAATCGATGATTCGGAATACCGTCAAACACCCATGTATTAGAAAATATCGTATGCTGATCGTAATGACAATGATTTAGCCCATACATTAGCAGTTTATTTCTAAGTATTATACTTTCTGATGTGTCGAATAAGACTTAGCATGAAATGTATTTTTCATGTTCCCAACGACGGCAATATACCCTGTAACATTTCTCTCAAGATATAATAAATACTATCGTCTTTTTTTTTAAATATGCCAAACACTCCTTCCATGATAATCCAGACAACATTAGTTGAACTATACGACTGAATGTGGCGGGACTATTGCACAGACCAAACTGAAGTCGTTTATGTTCGAACAATCCATATTTGGTAATAAAGGCAGTTTTATGACGGTCTTCCTCCTCGATTTCCACCTGCCAGTATCCAGATGCCATGTCCAGTGTGCTTATATAGACAGTGTCCCTCAATGTGTCGATACAGTCAGAGATGTTGGGTAGAGGAAAAGCATCTTTCACAGTAACATTATTTAGTGCTCGGAAATCTATGCAGTATCGAAGTCCTCCGTCCTTCTTCCTCACCAGTACTGGAGCCGAGGCCCATTCTGATGAGGATGGCTGAATAACATCTCGATCCAGCATTTGTTTGAGATGGTTTTCTTCCTCTTTCTCGAAGATCAGAGGAATTCTCCGTAAGGGTAATCTGATTGGTTTGGCATCACCAGTATTGATTTTGTGTTTATTGTTTCCACTAAACTTACCTAAATCCAGGTCATCCTTAGCAAAGATATCTTGAAATTCAAGAAGTAATCTGGTGCCCTGTTCAGCTTCGGTGGACGCGAGTTCCCCTATGGAACGTTCATATAAGGCATCAAAATGAGGGGGCATCGTCCCTGTTGTGGTAATGTCCGGGCCTGGTAATGGTTCTTTTGACAAGGTTCGAACGATTACTCCCGGATCAGATTATTTGATTATATCGGTGACCCCTATCCCGTTACCAAGATATAAACCCATTTTAAGGGTGATGAATTTGGGAGAAGGGTTACGAACAAGGGACTTTATAGGTCGATTGATGTTCAAAATTTGATTCGGAGAGACTAATCCTGTACTATTAGTATCTACCTGGAAGACACTATCCCCGGTATCCTTGGTGTCTGTCTCCACTTTGCCAGAGAATGGGGGAATAACATTCCTTTTCTTGACAGTCACCCGGTGTATTGGCCAAGGTGGTACAGAGGATCTTCCATCGCCATAGTTAAGTGGTATTCTCTCCGAGTTGAGAGTCAAGGTCATATCAGATAGATTTATGATGGCTTTGTACTCTCCCAGGAGATCCATCCCAACAAGAACCTGATCGGCGACATCAGCTACCATGAAATCCCACAGCATTCTACTCTTTCCAAATGTAATCGGAAATTGTTCGGTCATGTTGGCCGTGAGCCTAGAGTTCCTACCTACTCCCTTTAGAATAACCTCTTCAGATAGAGTGAAATCCTGAGCTAATTGTTGAAATGTTGACAAATTTATAACTGGCACCTGAGCTGCTGTGTCGATAACTGCCTACAGCTCCATCTGTGGTGATTTCCCAAGTGCTATAGGTACATATGCTGTCAGCTGATCAGCTTCCTGTGGTTTGTTGTACATAATGAATTCAGACAGCATTCGTTCCGGAGGAGGTCGGCCAGTATCTGCTTCCTGGGGTAAGGGTTTACCTACTGCCTTACCCATGTACTGTTTAAATTCCCACCTCCCCTTCCAGGTGATGGTGAACGACCCATATCCCTTGGTGAAGACTGAGATTTCGCCAAGCAATTCCGGGCAAAGTGTCCCTCCTTCCCACAATTTTAACACAGGATAGCCATATTTGGACTTGACTGTCTCTCTGATCTCTGAGGGGATGGACTCCTTCTGGAGCCAGATCTCTGCTCTCGCAGGATACGCAATATCTGCTCCACTGACGACCTGGTGTCTTCTACCACCTTTTCTGTCCTATCCAACCTCTTTTCCAGCTGAGCGAGATTAGGTTCGTCTTTGGATAGAACGCGTACCTGGTCACCATTCTCCCCTGACTCATCTCGGAAAATTACTCTTCGCACCTCTGGCTTCTTACTACCTAATAGCAGGCGTTGGTTTGTGAAGGCCATCCTTACCAAACGCACTGCCTAGTCCAAATTTTCTGGATCTTTATCCATTACTGTGAGAGTAGCCCTTTTGTCAGTGCATCCTTTGAGGAATGCATCCACAGCAATTAGCTGCGTAAAATCCTCTGGAGCTGTTGGATAACCATCAATAATGAGCTCTTGAATTTTATCAGCGAACTCCTGTAGTGTCTCCTCAAATCCCTGCCTGATGTCTTGTAGCTGCCTTATCACCAAATTTGGCGGGTCTTTGGTACTAAATCTATCCTCCATTTTTTTGCAGACTACCTGAAAATCTAACTGTGTAGCCATTCGTCTGAAGGTGAAGAACTTCAAGACACTACCCCCCAAGCATTCAATATGCTTGTCCAGATTCTGATTGTTGGTCCAGTTATAGCGATTTGCTATATGGGAAAACTGTATAAAATAGGGACGCCAGTCAGTCTTGCCATCATATAGAGCCATTTTTGGCGGAGGTGGTCCCTCTGACCGACTACTGTGCTTTGCTCGAATTACTTCTTTTGGAATGTCTTTGGCGAGCTGTTTCTTTTTGTACATCCCACCTGGTGCCAACCGCTCCACCATATCCCCAAAATTCGCCTTTGACTCCAAAACGGTAGGTTTCCTTCCCCCTATATCCTCACTGTTTTGGCTCCACATAGCCTCCATCTCCTCCTGGTGATGTGCTTGCTGTTCTGAAAACTCCTGTCGCAGATTTTCCATCTGTAATTGATGAAGGTGCTCCCTCTCTCTATTTTGGGTTTCAATCTTCACCAAAGTCGCCTCATACCCTGCAATTATGGCCTCTGTATCCTGTGCCTCTGCTCATGCCTCCTCGAAGTCTTCATTCTCAACTTCAGATTCTTGTTGATCAAACGTTACAACACCCTGGTTTACCAATGGGTCCCTAATGGTACTGGGAATATTAGAGATTTGCTTAACATCTTCCAGGGTCAGATTTCCTAATTCTTTTCTTTTCTTTATTATAGCCTCAGCACGCACATCCTGAATCTTAGGGATTGCTTTTAGTTCCTCCAGCGTAGCCGTGTTGATGTTAATGGCTGACATGATTGTAGACAGACTTATGGGAAGTGAATGTAACTGAAAATAGTATAACTTGCTGATGCGGTTACCCCACCTAACAAATATCATCAGATACACCCACAATATATACGTATATATTAAGACAGATAAATAAACATGCATCTAAGGACTGATGAGGATACCCCACCTAGTCCGTATTTACCTGAAATATCTCTTGCCTACAGTTTTTCCATAAGCTCCTCCCTGTCCACTGTTATTTGAAGGACGTCTGTTGTGAGAGATCCCTCTGGTACTGTCACCACATTGTTGTGTTGATCGTGATAACAACTTACGCTGATATCGTCTATGAGATATTTCACCCAACATAACCCGATATATGTACCTGGGTGTAGACCATCCACTAAGAGGGATATTTTTTGTGAGTATCTGGACTTTGCCTTTCCCCTCGTTTTCCTGTTTCACACCAGGAATTGACTAAACGTAAGAATAATTTGTCCAAGCTCTTGATTCAGGGCTTGCACCTCGTGGTTTAGATGTGACACCTGCGCTGTGATGAGTTTATCCCGGTCATTAAATGTCTCAGGATTTCTATGGTTTTTAATCCTGTTCCATGCTGCTGTTGATACGGTTGGAATTTCCACGAATTTTATGTCAACTGTTTGCGAATGATTGCCTATAATGTCAATGACTCTCCTGAATTCTACCAAAATGTTTGCTACTGTGGTATTCTCTGTTGATTTCAATTTCATTTTTTGTGTAAAGTACATATACATAACCGGTAATAATATACAATTTACAACTAGTGCCTTTTAGGTTAACAAAGGAGTGTGCTTACCAAGTAAAAGTGATATTTCAAGAGAATATCATTTTCAACGGCCAACACACAATTTTTTAAAGAATGATTTTGTACATTTATAATGCAGTCCTTGCAAAATTTGCTTTTACACTGTAAAGTGAACAAAATGATGAAATGTTTACTGTCCTTCCTCTTCAAAATTAACATATTTTCTTTTTAAAGTCGACGAAATAGTACAATAACAAAACCTTAAAGGTTTTTGTTATCTCGAGAATCAGACGTGTGTTTGTTGCCATCTGCTATAGTTTACTGCCCGACGATTGACACTCTCTGATTTATCACAATATCATTTGCCACGGATATTCCCCTATTGTTACTTTTTGTGGAGGTAATCAAATGTTTTTCATACAAATCATGCCGTGTTAGTACCTAGTCAATTTCACATAAACTAGTTAAATTTCAAAAGAATAAGCTGTGGCCAGGCTGGATGCGAGTTTTAATTAATTATTCTTACTTTTTTGCATTTTTACTTTTAGTAATATTTGTCAGTCATATACATGTAAGTCCAATTGCAATAAAGTCAGAAATTGGAATATTTGCAAAGTTTTGCATATTGCATTTTTTTTCTTCATTTTCTAGTGGCAAATCTTTTACATTAACCTTTTTGCTTTCTTCTAAATCAATAAATTTAACATGATGTAGGAATTACCTTGATGATTCGCCATTACACATATCAGGAAAAAAGTAAGGTTTGTATGTCATTAGATGCATCAGAGGTAAAATAAAATGTTAAAGACATTGATGTCAATAGAGGTACCAGGCGTCAAAAAATTAAAGGAAAATAAAATAGAAAGCAAGCATATTGATTTCATCTTAATATTTGAAATTCTCACCATCAAAATGAAAAGAGGAACATTGTCAAGGGATTTAATTTTAAGACAGAAAATCTCCTGTGACTAAAGTGGTACCTTTATACCTTAAGACAAGCTTGAGTGCATGTGATTACATTAATATAATTATATTAAATCTAATGTCATCTGTCGTATTAAATAGGTAAGTAATTCTACCTGGAAAGTGGAACAATCCCTGTTACTCACCAGCTTGTCAGAAGATTGTGATGCCTTTATTCACTGGTGTTTGTGTACGTATGTTATCGCAAACGCTTGTTACTATTGACTAGGTGTATGCTTGTTTCCCACCCAAGCAAACTTGGACATTGCTTTTACTCGCCATTATAACTCATTATTATGGACATATTGATGTAATGCGGCATGTACATCATATTTCTAAATGGATATGGTCCAGTAACGCTGTGTTTGTCTGTTAATATCCAGATATTTTAAACAACACTCATATCACCTCGAACGGTTGTGATTTTCAATCAGTAGGTGGTACTTCATTGATGTCTATCGTGACTAGAGGCCGATAACAAACACCTAAACGCCTAATTAAAACGTTTGATAAAAGTTTGTCGAGAAACATTTAGCCGGGTAGAATACCTGGTTTCGACGCCTGTTTAAAGGGTAATGTTGCTCTCTATTTTGATTTAGTCTTATCTGTAGTGATAGAGTAGTGTTCAGGCCATGTAATACAATATCTGCATTGCATACTTTGATAATACAAAACAGAGAGAAAATCGGTACCACAGACTTAAGCCCCATTTAAAGCTGCGGTAGCCTAACGCCATTATTCCGTTTGGGACGTCGTTTTGTCTTCTTCTGTTGTTCGATTCAATTTTAAGTGAGCAAATTAAACATACGTACAGGGAATGAATGAGTTTTGCTTTACATAAAACAATATATGTAAATAAAGAAGAAATGTTTATTATGCCAAACGATATATGCAACTCTGGCTAAAGTCCTCGTATATCCACACATTGGCATATATGAAGTACACAAATGTGTGATACTGTCTATCGATCATGCATCGTCTTATCCGATTTTCATTCATCTGTTAAGAAACATTCTTATCAGGTATCTGCCCATATTATTATTTAATTAAAAATATTTTTATTTTATTTCATTTCAGATTCCCCAAATCACTTTCCTGTCAATCATGTTGCTGACAATAGTCATTGGAAACGCGTGCGTTCTGGCAGCCATCATGCTGTCTGACAACGGGAGGAAAACCAGGATGAACTTCTTTATCATGCATCTGGCCATATCAGGTACATTTTAATAAACAGTATCCAAAAAGTAATGGGGAGTTAAAAACAATAAAAAATGCTATATTTGTGAATGAATCTCCTGTTTGTCAATAATAAAAGCGCAGAAAACATTATTAATACGGTCATGCGATTTCTTAAAATCGTTTAATACTCATGTTATAATTCGTTCCACATTAAAACTCACCAGTAATGGGTCAGCTGCTAGACCACGTTGTTTTTTCTCCAGCGACGCCGTTTTCCTCCCATATGAAGACCCCCTGCACATTATCATCCCAGCCAAAAAGCGTAATCAATATTACTGGTCCTTGCCCTTACCCTAACCCTAACAATAGAATAACTTAAAATATGGTTAAACATACTCATCAACTATTGTTCAGGTCATCCGCACAATATGAAATTATTGTATGTTCATTCTGAAGGTGTTTTTGTATGTAAGCTTGGTTTTGCAATTGGAAGTCCAAAATTATACACAATAACTTTTTTCAATATTCTAAGATATAAATATCATTTGATCATTCACGTACTTCGTTTTATAAAATAATGCATTATGTAACATTAATAATACATCCAGTGACATTGAAAACAAACTTTATATTAACTTCATTCTAAAAATGACTTTGTGGTTAACGTTGTTTGATGTTTATTCTTGCTTACTACCTTCTGAATATTAAAGAAAAAAAACATTTATGCGACAGTTCCCCTATTGGTGTGGTATTAGATTTGTTTACCGCTCAGAGGCAATATCATTCACGGACAACCCCTCGGTTAGTATTACTTTTGTCAGGTAAACAAATCCCCGTGTAACACTAATAAAGTATCAGGAATTCAGCTGTAAAGGCCTTTTAAACAATATGTCTAATTAAAAATGCACCTTTCGCTGTAGTTTTTGTGATGACTTTCACAATGAAGTGATATAAGGCAGAGATCCACACCCTAGCTATTGATAGTAACAGATGCTACATTACATAGATCATGTTTCAGGAATACAGTGTCTCTAGAAAACATTAAATTAACCGAAAGTGATATTAAACAATTTATCAGTAAATTGATAATGAACGTCCTTATAACGAATAAATTTAATACGGTTTGAAACCAAAATATTTAATTGTTTAATGTTAGTTTTTCTTGATTTAAAGACCTCTCCGTGGGAATGTTCCTGGTGTCCATTGATGTAGCCGAGAAAATCTTCATTGAGTGGCTGGCTGGAAATGCATTATGTAAAATATTGAATTTCCTGAAGGTAAGGTATCAACAAATATAATACGATACCCAAAGTGTAATTACTGATACAAATTCCTAGGTAGAAAATCGAACAGTCGCTTTCTAGTTTAACTGAACGAGTTTGTATAATTATTAATGATTATTTCATTCTTGAATGAGGTGTTCTTATCAGATTACTATACTACAAAAACATGTATTTTTTACTAACTATCCTATGAAATTAATCGGAATTTGTGATTAAGGGTAATAGCTCGTGTTGTCTGATACGATTATCGGGCCCATTATAAACGGCCCCACTTGACAGATTTCATGAAACACTATCGGAATTTATTTCAGTATTAGCATTTAAATTGCATTAAATCAAAAGGAAACAATATATTGTATTTCATAGCATTAGAGAACTGAAAGTTCCACAGCTTGTATTACAAGTTTGACACTTTAGAAGCCTTAAAAGATATCGGACTAAAAGAAACTAAATCCAGATGACATTTCTTGAATGAATAATGGAATGTATAGCATTAAACGGTTAAGATACTCGTTGTCTAAAAGTGTGTCACAAGTTTGTCATTTTAAGCATGATCATATTATAATTTTGTATTTTTCCTAACAGATTCTCGTACTGTACGCCTCAACGTATGTTCTCGTCTCACTCAGTATCGACAGGTTTGATGCCATAGCAAGACCGATGAATTTCTCCAGACGAGGTAATGAATAAGAAAGAAACTGTTTAAGTGTTTAATTTCGTGTTCGAGAGCTTTCAATTAAATGAAACCCACCGATCGTTACTTAAATATATCACTCCTGTGTGATGCAGACTGAGGAATCTCAACCCGAGAGTAAGACATTTGATTAAAGCAACAAGCTTGGTTGAGCATTAAAAGTAAAAAATCATACACTTTAATATTGTCAAAATATGTTTTAATTGTGAACTAGCGCTCAATCGTCATTGGCGAACGCACATATGTTGCTTAAAAAGTGTGTAATACCAACGTGATATCACGATGGTGACGTTTACAGTATAAAACGGTTATGTACCCGTGAAGACTGTTTGAATATCCTGTTTCATGCTATTTGTAAAATACATGCAAATAACTGATCAGTGTTCATTTTCATATATCACGATTGATTACAATCAGTAGACTCTGAACAACTCAACCATCTTGTTTTGATATAGACGATTATTTTAATTGAAAGATATGTTTATACTTGCTTTTTAATGTCAGTTTCTTACTCAATTATTGTGTTATTGTTTATAAGACACATACAAACAAGACATTCATAGAATCTCTCATCCCCTTGAAGTGATATGGGGAATCTCGACCCCAAGGGGGAAGATTCTTAAGTTGCCAAAAACGATGCGTCGCCTAGTGCTTGGCAACTTAAGAATCTTTTCCCGGGGGAAAGAGAACAAACATTGTGTTATTCGGTACCAGACCAAAAAACTAACAATGTCGCAAACTGAGCATAGTTATTTCACATGTACTTGTTCCGGGTTACAGTAAATTCCCTGGTATATAGTGAAAAATTATAAGGTAAGATTTCTCAAAAGGATATCTGTCATATGCTTTTATCCTAGATGGGGATAGATACATGTCTGTGGTAAGGCATTACTTGTGTTATTGTGAACATTGTTCTGGACTGGACAGGATATGTTATGTTTACGTCGTTTTAGTAGAGGAACGTTTGCTACGTTGAGCCATATCGTTTCACTTGCATTGACATAAATTGTGGTCCACGACGTCTGCTAATGTTTGTTTCTCTCCTTTGTTGCTGTGGTTGATATTTTTTCCGCTATTTTTTCCGATTTTACTCTTTAGTGGTGACGCCAAAAATACATTTCTTTCTACTTAACTTTAAGGCAAAGGGTATCTTCAAGTTCATATATACTTTTACCATTGTTACCGTCGCGAAATATTTGTTCAAGTACATTCCAAAAGAAATGTTCCATACAAATCACATTTTGCCATGCATTTAACGGATTTGTAGCTGATTGAAATTTAAATGTTTGAAATAAAAAAAAATAGAAAACAAGAACACCTCGAATCCAGGACCTTTATAATGCAAAGCCCCCTCGCTAAAATTGACCCAGCTCTTTTCATTAGATAGCATTTCTAGAAATTAAGAACACATCTTCAGTTAAGGAAATTTCCATTAGCTCCAGAAACGCTTTACAATAGGTATACTTAAGTTAAAGAACGCTAGTAAATCTAGAGACAGCTCTTTATCTCTTTAAAGTTAAGGCCTTATTTGAATTTATTTTTCTTAATTTTTCACAATTTCCAGATCACGCATTTCGTGAAATCCCCTATCAATCTTTAAAAGTTATGTACCGGTAACATGAATAATTCACTTCGTAGGATGTGCATCAACATATTTACAGTAAGTGGGTCATTTGCTGGTTAGCTAGCGTTACATATAGATATGATTGTAATTGATCTAGATTTATATTCCTTAGTTGATACCTTTATATTATTTCTGCTTTTGATTGCATCGCGTACGCGCAGTTAAGAAGCCATACGTAGTAAACTATTCATTTGTCGTTACTGAGATATGAGACAAAATATTTATCACAATACTTTCGAAATAAAATGAATTCTCTTTAGGAAAAAAATGTTCGTTTCATTTGGTCTCATGTTTGCTAAATTAAATTCCTTTCCAATGCAGTTTTGAAATTCTTAATTTGTCACAATCTCCAGATCACGCATTTCGTGAAATCTCTTATCAATCTGTAAAAGTTATGTACCGGTAACATGAATAATTCACTTCGTAGGATGTGCATCAACATATTTACAGTAAGTGGGTCGTTTGCTGATTAGCTAGCGTTACATATAGATATGATTGTAATTGCTCTACATTTATATTCCTTAGTTGATACCTTTATATTAATTCTGCTTTTGATTTCATCGCGTACGCGCAGTTAAGAGGCCATACGTAGTAAACTATTCATTTGTCGTTACTGAGATATGAGACAAATTATATTTCACAATAATTTTGTAATAAAATGAATTCTCTTTCGGAAAAAATGGTTCGTTTAATTTTGTCTCGTGTTTGCTTAATTAAGTTCCTTTCCAATTCAGTGTTGAAATGACATGTTGAAGGAACTATAACAAATGATTGAAGATCTAGGTCAAAAACATAATTAAATTCGAGGTCCACTGCGTGTGGTATTTCTTCTTCTGACATGTAATTGCAAACTGACATTTTCGTAATAATTTCGCCAAAAGAGACCAAAACTAAGGGTAGCAAGCTATCGAATGATCAAACATTGGATCACATTGATAATACATCTTAGGTAACTAAGAGAAGTCTAGGCCGAAACAAAACAGAATTGACTGAATATTCGAATTTCAAAAATTTGGGCAAATTTCAATTTGTTACCATGGCAAGCATTATATTGAAAACAGAAATTATAAATATTTTGATTAAAGAAATCGGGAGGGAATTAAAAATTAAAAACAAATGCCGAAAACATATTCAGTTCTTCATGATAAACTCCATTACGTCAATGAAGAGATAAAATATGAACCCGAAATAAATACGGAAAACAAAACAAAACGGGGACATCCGAAACTTTGTGAAAAACCCATAAGCTCCTACAATTCATCTTAGACACTAACAAGACCCCCTGCAAAGAAAACGTGAGGTATCGGTATGGATTGTTTACAGTCGTGTAATACTCGTTAAAAAGGTTCATCCAGTTAATTATTTACATCTGTTTCACATTGAACAGAAAAGCTTACTTATCATTTTGTAAGGGAAAATATAAATGTCAATAAATATAAAAGTTTAAGATATATCTTGCAATAGCAGTTAATTGCTCTCTAGAGATCGCCGCCATATTAATCTGAATTCCAACGTGATGGATGTTGCAAAAAGTGAAAAAAACCGTTTACGATTTTCGAGCACCCAATTTCCTAATCCTATACTGTGTAGCATATACACTGTTGGAATCTGATTCTACAGGGGCTCGCATTTAATATAAACATGTAGAAAGAACGTCAACGTTTAGTCGTTATTAACATGTAGATGTTTCGGATTTTGGGGTGAGGGAATTTACTGCATTGCTAGCCTTGCTGCTTCATAATTCCCTTTGCTGAATTTATTGTACTTGCAATTGCCTAATTAAACCTGTCGTCTAATATTTTGGTCCACTAATTTACTATTTACTTTTTGTGAAACGGCGAATTGATGGTGTCGTATGGTTAATGTTAAGTATTGACTCCGTGGTGTTTGAACATTTTAAAGGGTTTCAATGAAAGACATTGTACATTGGGGAAAGGAATGTTGCTCACTGGTTATAACTATTTGCTGGTACAGGTAGGGGCCTCGGAAGAGTATTTAACATTCATGAGTGAATGGTAGTGTTTTTTCAAACGGATCTGTTCAATTTGTTGTCTCTTTATCTTGTTCTGAACTATCAGAGTCTTGTCCCGATGGAATACGTCCCTCACAACAGATCGTTTATGTTATAGATAGTAGCAGGAGGCAAAGTTTTGACTTTGATTTATGTTTTAGGGTTTTCTGTTTATAGTAACTTTGATGTACTATCATCACATCATATTGACACATATCTCCAGAAACCAGAATTTGATATTTCGTTCGACTCCATTGTGAATTTGATGTGTGGTTCCTTTTTCTCATATGGCCAGTTGACGGTTGGTTCCCTTATCGGACGTGAAAAGGTATGGTGTCCGATTACGTGTGTTTTCTCCAGGTACTCCGGTTTCCTCCTACAGTTAGGACTCCTGTGCACTACACATAAAGAGTGATTAATAAAAAGTTGTTGCATAATTGTTGCAAAATGTGTAGCTATTGTTAAAAAGTGTATGCCTTAATCTTGTTACTTGTAAAAGTGTCGTCCCCGAACCGGAAACAGATATTGTGATGTCTCACGAATAATGTCAGGGTCTCTTGGTTGCAATTTACAACATAACTATAAATCATCAACAAGATTTATCAGTTTTGTAATATGTTATATCAATGCTTTACTTTCTACACATACGATTTACGTATTTAACATCCCGCAACGTTTCAAGACTGACTGGTCCCTTTGTAAACGCTATCGTGTTTGTGTAGAAAGAAAAACTTTGATATAACAATATATAGTTTGCTATTGAATATACTCTGCTAGTCAAAATGTTGTTATAATCTACTACTTCATACACTATCGATCAACTCTTAGCTTTCAGAGCCCGTATGTTAATATACAGTGCTTGGATTCTGGCGGCCATCTTCTCTATGCCTGCTTTGGTGTTATTCGAGGCGAGAACGGAACCTAACTATAACAACATAACAATGTGTACAATCAGTCTGACAGACTTTCACTGGAAAGTAAGTATAATGCAAAACCCCCTGGGAAGGTACATGTTCTTCACAAACAAAAACGCCAACTGTTATATGCAATGAGAACTTAAATGTCGTGTCATTTGAAAGTAATTCAGTTTTCTGTAATATC
Organism: Chlamys rubida; assembly: GCA_032359455.1. Lineage (NCBI taxonomy): Eukaryota > Metazoa > Mollusca > Bivalvia > Pectinida > Pectinidae > Chlamys > Chlamys rubida. Next base: position 14,553 of record JAUMHH010175241.1, read on the forward strand.
ATCGAAAGGACCACTGGGGACGTCTTCTGCACGATATCATTTTAATTGCAAAATTTACGAAACTGGGGCAAAAGACATTATTATATTTCAGCATTACAAATATCATATAAAATCTCGTGTATTTATTTGTATGTTTATCATTTTCTACCGCATATGCTGTCATCATATAAACCTATAAACCGTACACAATTCTCCGTTTCATATGAGATTTAGGAAACGACTTCTATAATGTTGCATAAAGCGGGCCTCTGATTCGTTCACTGAATCTTGAGTAAAATGGAAATTAATTCAATATCCTTTTATCACATGATAAAGACTTTTTATAAAAGATAATAAAATTCCGTCATCTGTGGTCTGTATCTGTTGTCATCATATTGACGGGAAATGGAGACAACAGATAAAGATCACAGATGACGGAATTTTATTATCTTATTTAAAAAGTGTTTATCAAATGATAATAGATTCTGGTCTATGACGTCATTTGATTAGTGATTAGACCATACAACTTGTTCAAAGTCTTCTTCAATCTGCATCTTTGGAAACCCTATGTTGTAAATTTGTCTGTCAACAATCGGCAACTATCACGATTATTCACAATGAAACAAATCCTAAGCCTACAGATTAGTATGAATTATTCAACTTGAATATTAAAATAACAGTTTTATGCTCATCGGTGTGCACCGTAGTGTCGATGATAGTACTATGTACCCGATCCATCACTTTGTCAACGTGACTTAACTTGGATGTGACATAGATTGGCATGGTATGTTTTGTTAAAAAAGCAGGAGACGCTTTCCTTCATGGAATACTTTGTCTTATTATCCTTGTGTTTTTCAGAGGTCTACATTATATATTTCTTTCGTTGATATTTAACCCTAATTTCAAGAATTCTTTATACGACCTACATGTTTGTCCAGACTTTTGTATCCTCTTTTCGATTTCTCCTCAACTATCATTGTGTAGAATGTAATGTGCTAGATCTCAACGTAAACAGACCCAAGTTATCATCATGGTAGTTACATCATTTCAACAAATTTTATTGCAAAATGCAAAGGGATTTGGCATCAGGCAAAGCCTATATTAGCCATCTCCAAATAA